>JAOSBK010029755.1:0-11853 GCA_027568895.1 Erythroxylum shatona | reverse complement strand
CAAGTCCAAATGACCTTAACAATTTCTTCTACTAGAATACATGGAATATTACAGGTTCCTTTATTAAGCAAGCAATGAAGGAGTTTTTCATTAAAGGCGTGCTACTTCAGGAAGCTAATCAAACTTCCCTTTGTTTGATTCTAAAACCTCTTCTTCCACTTCCTTTAATGAATTCAGACCAATACCTTATACCAATTTCCTATATAAACTGATTTCAACGATCCTTGCTGCTAGATTGAAACATGCTCTCATACCACTCATTAATGATAACTAAGTAGCTTTTATCATTAATCGACAAATTGGTGATAATATATTGATTGTTTAGGAATTACTCCATGGATATTCCCAAACCAATTCACCTCCTAACTGCACCATCAAAGTTGATTTTCATAAGACTTTTGACAGTGTGCATTAGAACTTATTATGGTGGACGATGGAAGTTTTTGGTTTCCTGCTATATTCATTAATTAGATCATGGAATGTGTCTCCGGAGTCTCTTACTCGGTTTTGATCAATGGCAATCCTTCAACCTATTTCTAGGCTGGGAAAGGACTGTGGTAGGTTGATCCTATCTCCCCTACCTCTTTATCATGTGCATGGAGAAGCTCAACACAATCATTTGGCATGAAGTGGCAAGAAACTCAACTTTCAATTATCATTTGAAATGTAAGAAGCTTGACTTAACTAACCTCTCCTTTGTAGATGATTTATTACTTTTTTGCAAAGCCACGCCTAATTCGGTTCGTAGCTTCATGAAAACTCTAACTAGGTTTAAGGAAATCTTAGGATTGAGCATTAATCTCAACAAGAATCACCTCACATTTCTAAAGGCGTTGCCCCAATGGTCTCAAGCATAACCTCGCTTACTGGAATGGAAGAGAAGCTTACACCTCTACCGTATTTGGGGCTCCCAGTTTCAACTAGGAGAGTAACAATCTTTGAATGTTATCCTCGTGTTGAGAAAATTCATAAGAGAATAGGATCTTGGGTGAATCATTTTCGCTCATTTTTGGGGAAAATTCAACTTATCCAATCGATTTTTAACTCTTTGCATGTTTATTGGAGCTCGTATATTTTTCTTTCCAAAGGGATCATCAAGTTTGATGAAAGATTACTTAAGGATTTCTTATGGAATCATAGGACAAGAACCAAACGTTGTGCTATAGTAAAATGATCAGACATTTGCTTTCCAAAGGTCGAAGGAGGATTAAACTTTCCTTTTGTGAAACTCACTAATCATATCCTTATTTTGAAATGATTATTGTGGATTCTAAAAAGACAAGCAAATGCTATAGATATGTCGCCTTCATTCCTATTTCCTTAAAGGAAGAAGTGTCTGGGTAGTCTGCAAGACTAATAGCAATTCCTATTCTCTAAATCAGTTAATTCATTTGAGGAACTTGGTGCAGGATCAAATATCTTGCACCATTGGCAACGGGAAACTCATATCTTTACAGTTTGATAACTGGACAGGTCAAGGACCTTTATTCTAATCTCAACATTTGCTAAGAGGTTCTTTATTTCCTCTCTATGTTACAATGGATTCCTTCATCAACATCTGCTGCAGGAATTTTCCAGATAACTTCAGACATCTTCAACCTCACTACTTTCCCTCTCTCTCTATGGATGCATTCTTTTGGCATAGCAGGCCAACTTATAAATTAACAAACAAAGTCATTCGGGACTTATTAAAGGTGAGGAAACCAGATATTTTTTGGCATAGAATCATTTAGCATAAAATGATCTTATCGGGACCATCCTTTCTATTATGGCTCACTATACAAAATCTGTTGAATATGGTTGATCATATCAGTTATTTGAGCATCAATCCTCTATGCCCCTTCTGTCAACTCCAAGAAGAATCTAAAGACCATTTATTTTTTATATGTGAGGTGACTAATTGGGTATGGAGAGTTGTTCTTATGCGTTACGGTTGCTTATCCAAAAGAACAATTTTTCTACTGTTATTCATTGTTTAGCAACCTAGCCAGCCACTAAGATCTCGTCCCACACAATAATGGTTTGCATCTGTGTCCAATCTATATGGAAAGAGAGAAATGTCAGGCAATTTGAATCCAAGTCCAAGCTTATAGACAACCTTATCTTTGAAATTGTAGACAAACTCAAAGAACTAGTGGCACCATGTAGCATTACCATTAACAAAAACATTCTCTAGTCTTTTTCTCTAGATTATGTTCTGTTTGCTTAGTTAATTAGTATATGACATTTTCATGTTTTTAAGGGGTATCTACCTAGACTTGTTGTAAGCCTGAACTATCTTTTTTTTTTTTATATAAACGCAGTTTATTCTTTATTTTTTCAAAAAATTTAATAACAATTCAAAGAATTGGGAGTCATAGCTGTTGGAATCCAACCGTGATCAAATCATGGGCGCAGCAAAAAATAAATTTTTTTTTATGAATTCCGAGCAAATCTCGATAATTGATTAAACGTGAATAAAACACAAATTAATTTAGAAATTGTACCTTGTTCGCTTTTCGATGAAAAATCTTTAAAACTTTTTTTGATTGATCAATTACGAGCTGTCCAATTGTCCAGCTTCTAATGATATCCACAGAGGAATTCCCAAATTGCTTTGAGAGGAAAAAGATAAAAAGTGCTAACTTCTAAAAAGCTCTTCCTTTTAAATAAAAAATCATGACAGTCTTTTATTAAAATTAAATCTCTTTAATTATAATCAAAATCAAATTATAATTATAATTAATTTAATTTTAATAAAATCAAATATCTCATATTTGATTCCAAAGTTTCTCAAAATTAAGTCCAACTTAATGAAATTGATTTTTCTTTCACAAATTGCTCTTTGATGCGTGACCTAGTAGTTTTCTAATAAATTGGCAATGATTATAAATTATAAGTCTAATTCACAATTAGAATTAGATAGATTAAAACTTCTTTTAATTTATCTTTAATTCTTCAATTAAATAATTCATAATTATAAATCATGATTGTTGTCTAGCAATATGTCATGATTACCAAAATATCAGGAATGTCAAAGTAATTGACTTAACCTGTCCATGCATGACTATAATGTATAATTTAATCCTTTTATCATTCATTATTCTAACTAGACAGAGTGTGGATACAATGTCTACTTTTATCATCCAATCATGTTTGTTCTTGCTAATTTGTAATTAATTTATAATTAAAATTTGAAAACTCCTTTTCAAATATTAATTCATTCTGACCAGAGAATTCCATAAATCATTATTAATCAAGAACAACAGAATATCCTCTCTAATTACATTAGAGTAATAAATCCTGTATTGACTTACTCAACTATCGACATATAGTTCATACTGCATCCAATTACTATCGACTAAATTATCTTAGGACGATTCATAAGTAGCATCAAAACATAGTAATTCTCATATTAGATAACTTGGTAATCTCAAGTCTGAGGATCAATTATACAATCATCATTATGAGATAATCCATAGACACATAACTAATATTCCATTCGAAATTCTCATAATCAGATCAGTTCAATGACTTATTCTTGAATAATCACCCACACATTAATTTAAGTATTTCTATATTTTAATTTATAAGATCAATCAAGAAAGAAACATAATATGTGCTAGTTTTACCATAATATCCAGTCTGGATGAAACTACAACTAGGAATATTTAAGAATAACACTTAAGTGTAAGTTGAATTTCATAATTATGATCTCATCATAATTTCAATTACATAGTAATTATTCCAAAAATTTTATCTTTAGTATTTAAAATATAAAATATTAATTAAATTAATGCATAAAGATAATAAAATATTTTCATTAATTCAAAATAATGTTCATATATTAATTTGCATCCAATTAATTAACTGCAAGGGCATAAACTAATAATAGCTTTTATAAGGATTAATGTATTCAACAAAAAATATTTTATAAAAATAATACATTTTATTTATTTATAATATTAATAAAACTAATAGCTTAATTTTTTATTTGAAAAAGATCACCCTTATTTGTTTATTCATCCTAACAAGTGTGGTGACTCAGAAATGTTTGTCATTTTCCAAAGTAAGCATAACTTTTCCAATCTCAATGACGTGTATTTGTTTTTTTAATGAGAGACGTTGAGCTATGACTTAGACGATAAAAATGCACGACCAAGGGCGAAACGCTAGTGGTCTGTTTTTAAACAATTGTTTAGTACTGTCCTTCATGTGCGTCTTTTCATATAATATTGCAAAGCACGTTTGTTTTCCATAGACGTAAGCCAGGTACAGCGATGTAGTCAGAAATTTAATATAAGAGGGTCTGAATATTAATTTTTTAAAATTTTAAGGGCTCAATACATCACTGACCCTTAAATAATTCTATTATATATATATATATATATATATAAATATAAAATAGAGTTATTTAAGGGTCAGTGGTATATTGAGCCCCTAATATATATATATATATATATTAAAAATAATTTTTTTTAAAATCTTGAAAGGCCCAATGCACCACTGGGCCCCATGTAGCCTCGTCACTCTCAGGTACAACTGTGTTTTCCATAGACGCAAGCACGTTTGTCAGGATTAATCAGAATATTTGTTTAATCTTCAAGTGGCCTTTCCAATTATATAAGAAAGTTCAGTTTTCCTATTAAAGTAGAAACCGCTTTATGTTCAGTTTCAGTTGCTGTCTCTCTATTGCATGGTTCCATTCACGTAAACCTTTACATCAAGTCTACACAGCTTCCTTGATCCTGGAGTCTAGGGAAAGTTCTATTCAATATGCTTAGTGTGATACCTTAATAAATGTGTAATTAGCTGGAGAATAATCATGATTTGTAACGATTCCATTATCGAATAACTGCGTCAGTATTATTAACAACCCTTCATTCTCAAGATAGTATAATCTTTTTCAATTATACAGTCTGAATTTTGATTTAGGCTTTCGATGTCATGCCTTTACATAGGGAAGCGATTATAGTTTCATAAATGATTAGAAAAAGTATGTACGAGTTTTAGTGGAATATTGATAATTCCTTGATGAAGATGGCGTGTCCCGAATTACTTTCATTATTTTGACTTGGTAAAAATCGAAATGACATTTTTTTTCTAAGTTGATCTCCTAATCTTTTCTATAAAATAAGCCCTACCGAATAGTTAAGTTGACTTTGGACCTTTGTACTGTAATACAGAGGAGAGTTACGCTTGAGCTGGAGTTCCAGTTGTTAGAGATTTTTAAAACACAGTTTTTAGGGGTGATTTGGTTAATAGGTTTGAGAAGGGGTTGATGAGTTTGAGAAGAGATTAATAGGTAAGGAATAAAAACTGAATGGTTAGTTGTTGATTATCATTGTAGGGGGCAATAGTGTGATATCCTACTTTTGGAGACTTTCTTCGTACCTTATGTATAAGAATGAAATATTATTATTAATTAATTAATTACATTATCATAAATTAAAATATAATTAATTATATTATTATTATTAAATAATTAATTTATAATTAATTAAAATATAATTAATTACAATATTTTAATTAATGAATATAATTAAAATATTTTAGTTAATTAATTATAATATAATTAATTAATTAATTAAAATATAATAGATTTTTATTTCTTAATATTTTTTAGAAATCAACTACTATCAATAATAATGGTAATCATTTCTTCTTCTTGACTAATCGCAATAATTATAATGATAATATTCATTCTCATTCTTTATTATATTTATTCTCATTCTTATTATTATTCTCCTGTGCGAACCAACCGCTATTTTAGAGTTGAGCAGCTCTCATAAAAGACTACTTCTTCTTGACTAATCACCATAATTATAATGATAATATTCATTCTCATTCTTTACTATATTTATTCTCATTCTTATTATTATTCTCCCGTGCAAACCAACCGCCACTTTAGAGTTGAGCAGCTTTCATAAAAGACACCGATAGTGTGCCTTCTCCTTTCGCAATATGTTTGTAATTCGAGCTTCAGACCTCTTCGATAGGAGGCTTTGAAGTTGAATTTCTCTAGAAGAAGGCTGTGCTTATTGATTGACACTGAACCTGCAAACAAAGAACTAATGAGCTCTTCTGTGGAATGGAGAGAAGAAAAGAAAATTTTAAAAAACAGATGAAAAAAGTTTTCTTTTTTGCATGAACCGATTTTCCGTCAAATTTTTAGTGACTACCATATTATACAAAGTCGATGGTCAAGTTGAATCGCTTGTTTTATATATTCTTTTGCACTTCTGTAGCTAATTATCACTGAAATGATGCCCAAGGTTTGGCAGATTGCTACCTCACATGTGGTTGAAAAAATAAAAATTTAAGCTAGGAACAAAGGACAGTTAAGCGAATCTTGTAAGCATCCGGCGCTATGCAAAATATATAAGGGTTATCTTCAGTATCAAAATATTCTTAACTTTTTGTTTTCACCTCTTAGGTATCAACTTATAATTTCTAAAAACTAATAATCTTGCAGAATAAAAATTAGAGAAGAATTCTAGCATTTTATACATTTATTTTGAGATTTCAGGGTGTATTTGGGTTTTTCCATTTAAGAGATAACCACCTTTTATATGTTGTGTCTGAGGATTTTTTTTAATCAAACAAGTGGGCTTATATGTGTATAATTGTTTATAAAAACTATCATATAAAGTTGACCCCAATTAATTAAAGTAGTCTAATATGGTTATGGTATTTTGAGCTTTATACATCTATTTTAAGTGTTAAATTTATATGTGTAGATACCAAGTTTATAATTTCATAACCAGGTTTATAATTTTTAGTTTTATGATGGATCAAACTAGAAATTATATTAGGGTTACATCATAATAAAAGTGGTTATAGTCCTCAAATGAAACATATGCACAATTGTTTTTTTCTGATATCCCATCATCAGAGAGAAAACAAAAAGTTAAGAAAAATTCTAAAAAAACTACATTCTAATTTTGGAAGACAAATCGTAAGTTCTTAATGATTTGATATGAACGGATCGTGCCTGTACAAGGATTAAAACTCAACAAGTGGTATCAAATCAACTTTCATGTTAGATCACTAAGAAAATTTTTTTTAATTATTTATCTTCCATATGATCGGAGTATCTTTTGTTTCTTTCTTTGGATCTGGTTATTGGCATATACGACTATGATTCGGTTGTCTCATGAATTTTGCTATGGTTTATTTCGTATATGTATATGGTTTTAACTCCTTCATTTGGAAAAGAAAAATATCCCACCAAAACAGACGACGATTCGTTTTTTTTGTGTGTGTGTAAAAGCCTTACAAAAGCATTTAATGTCTTTCAAGAACGTTTATGTTTTCTTTTAATACATAAAGCTTTGGTTGAAGTTTTGACAATAGGATAATAACGATCACCTTTAACCATTGGATGCCAGCGATAGAACAGAAACAATTTTAAAGCTTTATACATGCTACGTGAACAGAAACAATTTTAAAGCTTTATACATGCTACATGATTCAGGATTTGGATGAAGACAGAAACAATTTTACTGTTTTATGTACATGTGATGTGCTCAGAATTTTGAACCAAATATTATTTTTATTATTTTAAATTATAATTTCTGTTTCTATGGAATTAGACATAAAACCTATTTTAGAAACAAATGAAATATTTGGTAAACTAATACATAATGTTACGGCATATGTGATTTTGGAATAAATCTATTATACATACTTTTAGTCTATATTTTTGTATTAAAAATTTGAATTTGGTTTACTAAGGTTAATACAATCAACTTTCAAATTGATTGTTCAAGGTATGTTCAAATATTGGTATAATTGATCTTTTATCAATGTTGTGAAATAAATTGATTGAAACAACATGATGCTAATGTAGCCTCTTTTATAAAAATTAATTTATTTTATAATATTAAGATGGTTGCATATGCGTAATTCATGCAAGTATTGACCAACTCAAAGGAAGGTCCATATTTTGGCTGAAATACATGTACACCTATGATGATAAATATGTGATAATTATTAGGCTTGCTATGTGAACAATTAATCAGTCCAAAGAAAGGTTATTTTTTTGACATTTTTTTTATTTTCACTATTTGATTATTACACCAAGATTATCACTTGCAAGTTGATATTTCTGTCCAAAGACTAAATATTAATGTTGTAGGTATCTTGTGATGGGCTTTACCATTATTTGATATTATATGATTATATGGAATTTAAGTGAGCCTATTTGTTGGTTGTTTTGTTCTCTGTTTAGTTCTTGGTTCTACTGCAAATATCTCTGCTAGCATTAATTCAATTCATATGCTTAATGGCACCAATTTTAAGTCATGGAAGAAGAAAATTTTGATTGTTCTTGGAGTTATGAACTTAGATCTTGCTTTACGAGTCAATCCACCTGATCCACTTACTAGTCAGAGTAGGTCTGATCAAAAGAGGGAGATGGAAAAAGGAGAAAGGTCGAATCGTATGAGCTTGATGATCATTAAATGTGTCATTCTAGAAGCTTTTTATGGCACCATGTCCGATCAGATTATTACGACTAAGAGTTGCCTTAAGGATCTTTAGAAAAGATTTGCCAAAAATGAAAAGGCGTAAATAAATACACTATTTGCAAAGTTTATCTCAATGAGGTATATAGGAAAAGGAAACATAAGAGAGTACATTATGGAAATATCTCACATTGCTTCAAAATTGAAAGCAATCAAGTTGGAATTATCCTAAGACTTGTTAGTGCATTGGTTTTGATATCTCTTCCAACACAGTACAATCAATTTAAGGTGGCTATAACTGTCAAAAAGAGGCATGATCTCTTATTAAGCTCATCTCACACTGTGTCCAAGAGGAGGAAAGGTTGAAGCATGATAAGCCAAAAAGTGCTCATTTAGCCACAACATCTAAGGACAAAAGGAATAAAAGAAAGAAAACTGAGGAACCTGCATTTTCGACAACACAAAAGAAATATAAAAAGGAAAAAAAACCAAGCTGCTATTACTTTTGTGGGGCTGAAGGTCATGTAAAGAAGCACTGTACCAATTATCACGCATGGCATGCAAAGAAAGGTATGCTTCTTATTTTGGTTTGTTCTAAGGTTAGTTTGACTTTGGTACCTAAACACACATGGTGGTTAGATTATGCTACAATAACTCACAACAGTGTGTCTATGCAGGGTAAGTTGCCAAAAACCAAGTGATGGTTAAAGATACATTTATGTAGGTGACGGCAGGCCAGTAAAAATCAAAATAATAGATACTTTTAGATTATTATTAAGAACTGGATTTTATTTGGATTTAATTGAGACTTTCATTGTATCGTCTTCTAGATAGAATTCGATTTCTATTTCTACTTTGGACAAATATGGCTATTGTTGTTAATTTAGAAATGAAATATTTAGTATCTTTTAATATTGATGTAGCGCCCCCTTACTGCAGGGTATACACCGAGATACCCGAAGGTCATTCCGATACACATCCTATGATAAGGGCGAGCTACGATCGATCACTACATTCCCTTCATATGACATGGTAACATAACTCACTTATAAAACATCATAAGAAGATCACAATATTTTAAAACCATCTTTTTCCTCATTGCATTTCACAAAATCGAAGTCTACATTGTCTTTTAACATTATCCATATGTACATCATCAGAAACCTAATACAATAGTACTACATGAATGAGGAAAGTGTATCAAAGTTATCTAAACCATCCAAAAGAACCCCAGCTGACCGACCTTTGAGCCATGACCTCTCTCACCAATCACAATCTACCTGGCTGGTAGAGCCTCTTTAGTAGTTAGAGTCGTCTCTCGGTCCTGAAAAGACAACGTTGCAATTTTGGTGAGTTTTGCGAACTCAATGAGGTACCCATCATCGATGGTTCACTCAATTCATGCATCACGTCATTACACATAACATATTAATCACAGCATGGCATAATCATAATGTATCACCTCTCACCTTCAGAACAATCATATCGATCATATCATTCATACGAAACGCACATATTAATTAGAATTGCAATGCACGTGAGACTCACTTTCATTTATTATTGTCGTTATGACCGAGTGCCTTTTCATTCGCTCATATCCCTTAGTGGATACCGAGCTGTAGCATAATTTGTCCCATATCCCTTAGTGGATACCGGGTACATTCACAATCGAGCCCGAGGCTCTAATCACATTCTGAGCTTTAAGCTCTTTATCCTGGCGACTCCGGTCATAACTTCCTTTATCTTTCATGCATTCATGAAATGAATGTTTCACATAGCATAACCTCAGTCAATCACATGGATGCACATTCACTTTTAGATCACATTCATAGTCAGACCTTAGTCCGACATTCAACAGAACTGCTGGGCACATTTTTGCATTCATATGCATATTCACAACCTTCACATTTGAAGCACTTATTTCATCATATTCACATACAAGGAGCACGTAAATAACTCATTTATACATCAGAATCACAGGACCTTCATTGTCCGAAATCAACACAATCGAACCACATCAATATCATCATTCAAAACATCTAGGTTACTCACAAGTTGCTCCAGAAGCTAATGCCTGGAAGATCCGGCAATGTCTAGAGGTTGACGTTCCAGTTGCTCTACTATGACAAATAATATACACAATATCACAATTTGCACAATGAGAAGCATTTCATAATGCATATGTATGGCATGAATTATGTACAATGCATGTTCATGATAATCCCGAAAAATTTCCATCTGAAGCTTAAATATTTTAGAGACTGAATTAAATTCCAATTTCTTCATACCATTTGTAGCCCCATGTCTCTAGTTTCTCACAAAATAAAAATCATCTCATTTGGATAAGTAGAACTCCAGAAATCATCAAAATACTAAAGTAAGCTTAGTGGGTTAATACCAGTTCATATCCTTTAAGAACATGTTCACTGTACCCGTCCCACTCTTTTCACCCAAAGTTTCTCCATTCATTTCATATAGCTATGATCCTTGTAGGAGATGTAAATCAATGTCTTACAAATCTAATGGTTCAAGAACAGAGTCATTTGGAGGTCTAGAGAAAAAGTTATGGCCAAAAGAATCTAACATGTTCATCTCTTTACTCGTATTATACGTACCTTGGTACAATTGCCATAACTCTCACTACCAATGTCGAATTAACTTATTTTTTGGACTATTGGAAAGAAGACTTCGAGATCTACAACTTTCATGAAGGCCTCAAAGGCCAATTCTATCGTCTACCTTCTGTATCATCTCACTTTCTTTCGTCTCATTTTCTTCTGTCTCATTTCTATCGTTCACTTTTCCATCTTTCATTTTTCTATCGTCTACTTTCTTTCGTCTGCTTTTTATCATCTACTTTTTTTCCGTCTACTTTTTATCGTCTACTTTTTTCCGCCTGCTTTTTATCGTCTACTTTTTTTCGTCTGCTTTTTATCGTCTACTTTTTTCTGTCTGCTTTTTATCCAGAACGTCTCCACTTATGAGGATCATAACTTTTGACTCCGATATCCAAAGTTTTCATACTATATACCGTTGGAAAGATAAAAGAAAGCTCTACAACTTTTCAAAGGCAACTTTCTAGAATCTATCTAAATTAGGTCCAGATTTCCTCCCGAAGTTGGAACACAAATTTTCACTCAACTCTCAACGTCCTGCACCCAGTTCTCACTTCGTGACATTTTGAAACTCTTAGAGACAGAACTGAAATTTGTTGTCTTCATAAAAAATGTAGCCATATGTTCCTAGTTTACTCCGAATCAAGAACCATTTCGTTTGGATCACTAGAGAAAAAGTTATGGCTAACGGACCGAAGTATACTCAGTGAACATTTTTCCAGATTTTTAACCTTTCAATATTTTACGACACCCCCAAATACTCATGATCTTTCAACACACTAAATTTACAC
>JAOSBK010029736.1:0-11854 GCA_027568895.1 Erythroxylum shatona | reverse complement strand
AAGTATAGTTCCAAAATTAAATCTATCAAAACTCCAAAATTATTTTAAGTCATGCTTACTTTTAAGGAAAAATTTTCCAGGGTCCAACATGTCCATTCATACTATAAATCTTCATTTTATATTGAATCAAATTAACATAAAATTAGGGTCAAGTTATCCTCAAATTAGCTTCCTAATTCAATATTAAGGGTAATAACATTGATAACTGCATTAAAATCAAAAGCATAAACCTTTACACTCTCACCAAGATTTCACTCAATGCACCCAAATGTTTATGGTGAAAATTATCAAAACCTCAAATCAATGCATAGTACAACTTTTTTCATAGGCTTGCATTATTATCGCATCTCCACTACTTATGTATAAACGAAAAACAAAAATCAAAGGTCTTTATATATGTTGTAATGGGGCTTAGGTAAAGTATAACTGGGATCAAAATTATAAGAAACTTGTTTACAAATACAAAGGTCCTTTTGTTGCAACTCTATTGGTACTGATAATTGTAGGTTGCATGATGTTTTAATAGGCATTTTTATATTTTTTAGTTTTTAATGAATTGATTCATGCATGTTTTGGTTTAGAATTGTGTTAGTTCGTTAGATATTTATGTTTTGAGTGTTATATGGTTAGAGCATGCTATTGAGCTTTAATTTTGTGATTTTGAGGTGCCTTGATGTGTTTGTTAGTGTTTGAGATCAGATATCGAAGAACAAAGAAGATTTGGAGGAAGCTCGGTGGAGGACTAGGGCTATAATCATGATAAAGATCATTTCACTTGGCCATGATTGTGGCTTGGGAGGCCATGATCATGGCCTATGGCCAGACAGACGCAGACTGGCCTGCTGAACTTAATTTTTCACAATTTACTTTGAATTTTTGAGCCTGGGTAAATCCTAGTTTTCACCCTAATTAGAAAAGACAACAAAAGAGAAGAGAAATAACCTAGAAAGGTAGCCTCCATTTTGCTACATTGAGAAAGATCTAAGGAAGGAGAAGAACAGGAGAGAAGAGGACAGATGAAGAGGGAAGAAGAAGGGTTACTGTTGTTGTTGTCTTCCCAGTCTATCCTAACCCCTTCCAAGTGACATTTTCATTTCATGTTTGTTATTCTTTCTTTTGAATTTATGAGATGGATTTGATAGTGATGGATTTGGGTTTGATGATGATGTTCTAAACTCCTTTAGGGATTTGTTCTTCAATTAATGTTAATGTAATTTCTTTTCATGATAATACATTAGGTATTGTGATTATTTGTTGTATTTGCACGTTCGGTAACAAATCGAGAGGGTAAACCGATAGCAAAACAATTAGATTGGGTATGAGAGTTAAACAATCTAATAAATCATGCAAATAATTAAATCGGTAATTTATACGAAGAGAGATCTTGTGTGAGGATCCGATAGTCTATTAGAGGGCTTATGATCTAATTGTATGTGTGGGCATTTTATTAATTGAGCGATTGTCGATTTCATAATTCAATTAGGGTTTATGATTTAGGGTTTAATGATTATAACTCGAGAGATAGTAATCCACCCTTTGAAAGTCTACAACCGATACCAAATTAACTCAAAAGTAATATCCCTCTTCTCATAATCGGCTAATCTTCCTTGTGTGATTTTTTATTGTTCATTGATGGTGCTCAATTTTGATTTCTTTGTGTTAATTTTACAATTTCATTTTTAGTCAATCCATATTCGCTTATTTATTTTTTGTTTAGTTTTCTTTTCATTTTAATTATCCTTTAGGCCTTAGAGAACTTAGAATTCAATTAGTTAACCAACTCCTCAAGGCATCAACATCTCATATGCTACACTCACGACCCATGCATTTGTAGTATATTAAGGGATAAGAAATTGTAAAACTTGCCCAGTCAATCATGTACTGTATATTTTTCTTCTTTTCTTTTTCTATGATTTTTTAAATCATAATAATTGTTTACCACTATTAAAGAGATATTGGACCCTTCAAAAATTTAATTTTCAAATAAGCAAGTAATGTAATTAACCTTTAGGGTTCCAAACAATAAAAAGTTTTCAAAGAAAAATAGTACAATGGTTAATAATTGAGTTATAATCAATGAAAAAGGCTAAGACTTAACTTGATTATTCCTAAAGATAAATTTAAGGCAAGGTAATTATCAAAGAAATTAACTTATACAAATTGTTGAATCTAAGTGCTTGTATCACTTTAATGCTTCTAATTTAGCAAACATGATCTCAATATCCATAGTAAAAGCAAGTTCTAGAATTATCCCACTACATATGATAACACACATGAATGAAATAAAAATAGCTTGAATTTTTTTAAAATATGCTTTTAGGCTCAAAAGCACACAAAAAATGGGTTAATTTGTGTAAATAGTATGCAATATCATTCAACTTGACTATCTCAATGATTAATAAAAATATGATTTATAAAAGCAATTTTATTCTAATTATCATCCTAATTCAAATCAATATTCAATAGTGAAATAAAGTATTAATGGACATATTTCAAGTCAAGATATCAGTTCATAAAATTTAATAACTAAGATTATATTAAGCGTAAGAAAATTAGTAAAATTGTTAACCCCTTCCCTACACTTAAAGTTGTACATTATCCCTAATGTACACAATATAAGTATATATAATAAGTGAGAAGGTTTAGTGTTACTTTCCTGAGTATGACGATTTTTTTTTGTTTTCTGATCCATCCAATATGAGACTACATCCTTGCAAAATATAAAGAAAAAGGGATAAAATATAAAAATAAAAATAATACACAAAATTAAGTACAAAATATCATTAATTAAAATGTTAGATAAAAGGAAATAAAAATAAAAACTATGCAAAAATACAATCATCTCTCTTATTATGTGGTCTTGGCTGGCCTGACGAAGGAGGGTCTTTATGTGGGGGTCGTAGAGGAAATGTCCTCACCAGATGATGGAGGCTAGAAATCGATGCCTAGGTGGCTCCTTATTAATAACTTCAACTGCTGGTATTGTTCCTCCTAGGCCCTGGCATTGAACAATAACATCTATGGTTGCTCTAGGGGCTGGGGTGTAGTGGAAGATCCTTCTGCTCATTGCCTCTTCCTGGGGTTCTCCTTTTCTCATTATGATCTTGTCATTATGCTTGCATCTTTGAATAAGTGTGAGAATATTTACAAATAAATTATAGGGATACGTGTTTGCCCACACTTAAAATTGATTATGCTCACTAAATTATTAAATGTGAAGAAAAAACTATCAAGGAAAAATTATTGCATAGAAATAATTAATAAATTAACACAAATAAATAAGTGAAAAAATTTAATTAGAAAACTAACTAACAAACTAATTAATCCCAAAATTAAAATTAGAAATCATGTAATTAACAAATTAAACTAACTTAATTGCTAAATTATCGATTCTAACCCTACATTTGAAATTAAAACCCTAAATCAACAATTATACAAATTTGACAAAATTAACATTAAATTCAAGCAATTAAACACAAACCCAATATTAATTACCATAAAAAACAACTAATTGACCTAATTTAACTCAAAAATATCACAATTAAGGTGGTTTATATAAATTATGTTTCCTCAGGTCCTATAATTGGGCTATCTTTTGATGCTGTAACATCCCGTTATCCAATGTTAAGGGTTAGAACCCTAGAATAGTGTACATGAGGGATTATTGAGAAGTTAAAAAGTGCATTTCATGCTCATGCATAATATAGCATGCACACAAATGTGAATATTAATTATGGAACACATTAAAATGATTGTATATGCATTCATTGACATTTTTCCAGGTATAATTGATTTATAAATTTGATTATATTGAGGTTTGTGAATTATATATATTGTAATTAATTTGGTGATAATAATTGTTGATCTAGAATTTTTGGTAAAATTTAGGAAATTTCCAAAATTTTGGGTATTTTTAGACTAGGGAAAATGCCAAGTAGTAGGACAATTGATAAATGATAGTAGAATTAATTGTGAAATGGTAGTAGAAATTATTGATAAGTGACATTAAGATTTAATGACAAGTGTCATAGAAAATCGGGAGACAATTGGATCAGAAATGGGAAAACAAATGGACTAGTAGTTTAAAAGACCAAGTGAAGACCATAGGGTAGTGACATGTGGCAAGTGACATTACATGTGGCAAGTGACAAGTGTCACTTGCCTTGCCACACACCTCACTTACGTATGGCTTAAATGAAAGACAACCATTTGGTCTTTCATTTTATTTCTTTGGCTAAATGCTCTCTTCATTTTGTTTTTCATCTTCTTCCCTTCTTCTTCTCCATTCATGGCATTTTTTTTTTACGAACCCTACTCTCAATTTTGAGTTGCCATCATCTTTCACTTTATACTTCAAGATCTTTGTTATTTCTACATCTTGTTACAAAAAGACCCACTCTAGTCCACCTTAACAGTTGATGATCGTGTATTAAGAAGGAGTTATTCACATGATTTTTGAAGAAACTTAAAGCTTAATCAAGTAAGTAACATGTTAATTCTTATGGGTTGTATGGATATGAAACAAATATGGTGATCAATTGATATTAAATGGTAATAAGACTAGTGGTCATTATACATGTGCATCGTGGATGAAGAATGAAAATATTGATGTCTTGTTTCTTTAAGTGTATGATGAGTAATAATAATGAGATCATGTTCTAAATTTTATTGTGTTAAATTTGTTCATGAGTTGCTTAATAAAAAACATTTATGATGATAGATTAAGGGATGAATGATTATGAAAAAGGAAGTTTGAAATATGATTATGTGTGGATGAAGGGGTAAATAGAGTTATGTTTTACTTTGTGTTAAGATGAGTGATAATTCATGAGTTTAGAGCTAACAAGGAAGAATATTATGATGTATTGAAATAAGATGAATTAAGGTGATAGTTAGGAATTAAATGAAGGTGAAAAATGAAGTAGAACATGCGCAAAAAATTAATGATGAAAGTGTATAAGAATTATTCTATTTTTGTGTTTATGATCAAGCATGGATTTTGATTTGTGTGTAGATGATATTGAACTGAAATTGAGGTGTAAATGAAGAAGTTATCAACTTGAAATGATGAATTTTGAAAATGAATTGTTAGATACTTATGGAAAAAGGATAGGATTTCCTGAATGATGAGATTTAGTTGAAAATGATGAATCAAATGAGTAGAGGTGTGAGAGTTTAATGCAATCAATTTAGTAGTTGAATTAGTATGAAATGGTGTTGCATTACAGAAGGTGAATCCTAGAAAATTTGGAGTGAAATTGATGTTATAATATATGTAGAAATCGTGGGAAATGTTGTTAAGTGGGATATGCTTCTCATATGTCCTTTAGGAGGACCTTCTAGGGTCTTCCAACTTCCCAGCTCCGTTCATGTCCATGTGGAGGGATGTATGTCTGCTAGGCGGACATTCTTGGGATACTTACATAAATGTGTAAATTTGACCCTTTAGATGGCAAATTCTCTCTTCGGGGTCTTCAAGGAAGTTGTAGAACTCAAAGTCTTATTTGAAAGCGTTCTAAAATTTCATTAATCCAACATCCACAGCAAAAGTTTTACTTTTTCTCCCAAAATCATGTGTATATATAAATTATTGACTTATTAATGTTTTCTTATGAGGTATTTAGGCTTGAATGTGATCTTGAATGAGCCTAGTTGATGATGAATTGAGCAATTAAAGCAAGGAAAGTGTATTAGATGTTAAGAAATGATTTAAATATGATGTTAATTGGTTATGAGATATGTATTAAGGAAATGTACCCGGGATTGTCATTGAGCATGCATTGTACATAATCCATATATACATATGTGTATAAGTGAGTACTTATATAATTGTGCAAAGTTATGATGTATGTAAATGTCTATTGTAGATATAGAAGAACAATTAGAGCAATAACATCTAGAAGTTGTCGAGACTTCAAGGTAATTGCTATCTGGAGCAAATTGTGAGTAACGTAGATGGTCTCACTATGATTATTTGTTTGTTTGAATTTTTATTGAATTATTATGTTATGTATATGTACTAATTTCGAACATTGAATGTCCAAGGTGTTTGATACATGAATAACATTGGAAGTGCTCATTGAATGTGAATTTGACTGAATATGTGATTTCTCAACTTAAATGTTGAATACTGAACCATGGTCCGATGACAAATGTGAATGAGACTGTGAATGTGATTGATTGAACACAATGATTGATTGAATATGTGTGGCACATTGCATTACATGATTGCATGAAAGATAAAGGTACTTGTGACTCGAGTCGCTAGTAAAAAGAGCTTAAAGCTTAGAACGTGCTAAGAGCCTCTGACTCAATATGTAAAATAAGCCCTGTATCTCCAATAAATAAGGGACAATATTAGTAAGCCCAGTATTCATAATGGATATGAGGCAGTGAAAAAGGCACTCGGTCATAACAACAAAATAAATGAATGTGAGTCTCATGAATTATTGAATTATGTTAAATGAGAAATGTGAAAATTGTGTACAAGGTGTTTCGTGATGCTACATGATGATATTTGAAATGATATGAACTATGTGATTGCATGGATTGTTGTGTTATATGATATGAGTGAACCATAGAGGATGGTTAACTCACGGAGTTTGCAAAACTTATCAAAAATTGCATATTGACTTTTCAGGTTCGAGAGACACGATATATCTTCTAAGTCAATTTAGAAGAGAACTAGTACTGATTTTGGATAGAAGACATGACTCAAAGGTCGGTCAGCTGGGATTGAGGGATTTACATAAATTTTTGTATAATTCCTCATATGTGTAGCATGTTCTGTATACAGAGATGTAAACTCTGATTAGTTTTTGATAATGTAAATATATGGATCTTGTTGTAAAGCCACGATGTACATATTGTTTAAGAAATGAAGTGAGGAATTTGGGTTTTAACCATGATGATTCTTATGTTTTAATTTACAATGCCATGAGTAAGTGAAAGTGATGTAGCTGGTGCATCGCTTCCGTCAGGCATGTGCTCGAATGTCGGAAGGACGTATGGGCATAAATGTCCGATGGAAATGGGGTGCCATAGTTGGGTGGTATCAGAGCATGGTTGGCATCCATAGGGATATATAGGAATATTAGACATGAAATATCATGAGAAATGTGGATAGTAATTGAAGTTATTGTCTATTATAGGTCATCCACTATAGGTGATCAAGTGGGACAATCAGCTAACCTAAGATCAATAGGAGCCAGTAGGGAGTCTTCGGTATTTTGACCTGAGAGAATGCCTCCAAGAATTCCCAAGAAAAAGGAAAGGAGGTATGACAAGATGCGAAAGTAGGTGGTTGTGGACTTTTACAGAAGTATAGACCCTGCAGAGGCTGAGGGATGGCTAGAGAGAATAGAGAGAATCTTCGATTAGATGGACTGTGAGCCAGACTAGAAGTTTGACAATGTAGTTTCCTTATTGCAAGGCCCAGCATACCTGTTAGACCCCGGATTTTTTTAGTTAATTAATTAATTAATTATTTGTTTAATTACTTAATTATATATTTTAAAATTGAGTCCATTATTTTAGTGAGCGTAAGTTGAAATTAGAATTTAGAATAGAAACGTTAGAATTAAGTTAGAGTATACTATAGATTAAATAGACTAAGGAGTTAATAAAAATTAGGATAAATGAGGAGGCGTAATTTTGGAAGAACAAGACAAAATGTTGTCTTGAATAAGAGAAAGAAGAGAAGAAATCATAGAAGAAGAGAAAAGAAGAGAAGAAAACATTGAGAGAAAAGAAAGAAGAGAAGAAAATCGTGGAAGTTAGGGAAGGAAGAAGAGAAAAACGTGGGGAAGCTACGAAAGAGGAAGAATCAACTTGTTTAAGGTAAGTTTCGTCTTTCCTTCTTACTTAGGTAGAAAAAGAAGTAGAGAAATGGGTGTTGAGTTGGAAGAAAAAAGAGAACCCATTTTGATTTTTCATGGATTTCTAAACTAGGTTTTGGTTTTTCTAACCTAGATAGACTATGGGTATGTTAAGTTTAAGTTCAATTTTTGTTTATTTTATTTTTACACTTATTGAAGCTTATGGATTTCTATGGGATATTGTTTGAATGGAAACTTGGTTTATTTGAAGGCAACCAAGAAAACCTTACCTAAAAGCAAGAGGAAAGGCATTATTGAGTTGGATTTTCCAAACAATTTAGGTGGGTAATGTGTTATGGTTATTGTGTAAATGGGCAAATTGTTTATTTATGTGTGGGTATGATTACTTGCTAGAATTTGAATTGTTGTGAATGTTGGAAAAATACATTATAATGTGTTAGCATGTCATGCATTGAAAGATGTAATGACATTTGGAACAATCAAAGAGGGGAAAAACATAAGAGGCATGAAAATGTGATTATGGGATGAGATGAATTGAGCATGAATATTTGCTTGTCTTTGGGCAAGAGAGAAACCGTTTCGTTCGTCATGTGCACGTGCACGTTGACTAAACATATATATGTATATATACATGTTTGATTGTATAGCTTATTACCAATGGCTATAAATATATTAGCCACTTATCTTTGTAGCTCAACCTATTATTTTTCACTCCTCAGGTGCAGAATGAGAAGATCGTTGATCCTTGCAAGGCATTTGGAAACTTCGAGATAGCTACATTTAGAAATTAAGTTAGTTCAATTACTTTTGGGTAGCTTTAGTAGTATATCAAACATGCATCCATATGTATTTTGTATTAAGTTAATGATGTAGTGTTGATATATAATTAAAGCTTTGTTCAAACTCTATTTTCATTTGGTAATGAGATTCAGAATTGAAGAAGTTTCTTTTGTGTATGTTACATTTTTCTTTGGTTGAGTTGTTGATGGTTGTGGGAAATTGGAAATGTGTACGTGCAGAGTTTTGTTTTTGAACTGGGTTTCAGAACTGAAGGTTTTGTCATAGAGAAGCCAAACCTTGGCCGCGACAAACCTTTCTCGAAGGGTATTTTTCCTAATTTTTTGTAATTTTGCTGTGGTGAAGCTTGATTTTTGTCACGTCGTATTTGTCTCGAGAGGATTCTTAGAGTTGATCCGGGGACTTCATCGCGGTGTATTTGTCCCAAAGGGTGTGTTCGCTTGACCTTGAGACTTCGCCACAACAAAGCCAGATGTCGACTGTGTTGAACTTCTCCCGAAAGGTCCTTGGAATTTTTTCATATCTTCGTCGTGGTGAACATATACTTTGTTACGGCGAACCAGCCACTACTGAAGGCAAAAATTTTCTTCTTAATGGAAGTTTTCAACTTTTTGTTCAAACGACCATTACCCGACCATCTTAAATTATCACCTCGGGATTAGTAATGGACCCGACCCTAACACTTATAGTATTCAATTATGTTTTAAAGTGGGTAAAGGAAGTAGCTTTGCCAAACAAAATTGGTGCTAGCATAATGAAATTCGTGAAAAGGAACATCTTCTCTTATTTTAATGTACCTTTAATTATCATTAGTAACAATGTTTTTATGTTACAAAACTATAAGTCCATGTCACTTTTAAAGAAGAATGGGTATATTTTCAAAACATCAGCCACTTTTTGTCCTCATACAAGTGGTCCAATGAAGGTATCTAACAAAGAGCATAAGTGAATTTTTAAGAAAACAATTAATAAATTAGGATAATTTTGGGATTGAAACTTGATAATGCTCTTTGGCTTATAAAACAACTTTCAAGACTCCCTTGGACCTATATTTGGCTAGTCGAGGTTTTGTAGGTTATCAAGAAGTTCAACTATGACTTTAAGTTAACCAGTGAGAAGATATTACTCCAATTAAATGAGTTAAATGAGTTCTAAAGAGATTTTTTTAAATTTTTTTTAATTTACAAGGATTGATCCAAGGTATTCCATAATAAAAATGCATGTCTTTATGAGGGAATTAAAAGTGGGATAAAAGGTTTTACTTTTTCCATGTTATTTTAAATTATTTCAAAAAAATTTAAGTCTAGATGCTTTAGGACATTCGTTGTAACAAAAGAGCAACACTATAATGTTATTAATGTTGAAGATACAAATCGGAAGCCATTTATGGTTAGGTAATGGTTGAAGCATTACCTTAAGAACAATGGTGTGTATAATAATTACATAAATTTTTTTAATAATTAGCTCCACTTGGGGATCAAATCCAATTAAAAGACTTATAAAGAATTGCTTATTATGAGTCAACCCATTATTCTATCCCTAGCTCTTTCATTTTCTTAATCTTAGTATTTTTACTGATGTTTAATTTTGTTTCTTTTGTAGGTAGCTATGTATTGAACTTTAGTGATTTCTATTGCACCAAGTTAATATTGATAACAATTCTCTACCTTAATTAAATTTCATACTACATTTTTATCTTATTTTTAAAATATTGAAGACGATGTGATTTTAAAGTTTAGGGGTTAATTCATAAGAATACGTTTCTTTTTAGTTTGTGTGTTAAGGTTATATGTTTTATGTGTTTTAATTTAAATGTTCAACTTTCTTGTTAGGTTATATGTTTAGGTTCTTATTAGTGGCTTTATTTTGATGGAACAAGTTTATACTTGATTCCAGGTTGAGAATGATTGGTAAAAATTAGATTCATAATATGATTAATTGAAATGCAAATCTTAACTTTATGAATGCTAGTAAAACAAATTTATTAAGTGATTTTCCTTTTAATTGCTTTGAGAGATCTTATGAAGAATTTTGGCTTTCATATCATATTTCATTTGTTTCTTATGTAGATATCTTCTTTCATCTTGAATTTTTGGAACTTGAATTTTATCTTTTTGAGATTGCACGTCTTACAAGCATTAAATTGATAAAAACACTTAGTGTTTGAGTTTGATCTAAATTACCCACCTTTTTATACATTAATCCATTAGTAAGGCCCTTTGAGCTTTGTATAAAATTTAAGCTTTTTCTATGTAACTCGTCTTAAAGAACCTTGAGCTAAAAGAACAATAAATATTTGCTACCTAATTCATAATTAATAGAGGTTTTACTTTTGTTTTGATGTCTTTAGAATGGGATGAAATAAAATAAGTGTAGGGGAAATGACAGAATGTATGAAAGAGGTAATATAAAAAGGAAAATCTTATGCCAATTCAAAAAGTTGAAAAAAAAGAAAAAAGTGTGAAAAAAGAAGAAATAAAGTGTTAAAAATTGATTGGTATAGTTGTGATTGAAAAGAATAAAGGAAAGAGGGTGGTTGAAAGACTATAAGTTATTATAATCCTATTAATTGATTGTTGCTTATACACTTCTATTTAAGTAATAGAGATTAGATGATTTTGAAGCTTATGATAAGTTCTCTTTCATAAGAAGATGATGAGAGTACCTCACCAAAATTTCACACACTTATTTGAACACGTGATATCATGTGAAGAAAAGTCAACTAATAGTATTTGAACTTGATGAAAGAGGTTGGATCGTGTTTACTTTGTCTTGTTTACATTATGATTTACTTGTGGACCTCAACCTATGTAATCAAGAGTGCTTAATACAACAATAACAACACCCAGTAGGAATCTTACTGATATTCGAGGTCTAGGGAGGTCTAATAATACACAGCCTTACTCCTAGCTAGTGGAGAGTGTTTCAACAAAAGAGTATTTGATAATTGACCATATAAGTAAACTTCAAAGCCCTAATGTTTGTTTCATTAATGTTTTTGGCAAAAGGTTAAAAAGATCCAAACATTTACATCAACCTTCAGAGGCTATAGAGGAATCGAACAAAGGGATCCTTTATCCCCTAGATATTCACTCTAGTAATAAAAGTCCTATCAAGAATGATCAATCTCTTCACTTGTAACACCCCACTCCCGAGTGACCCGAACCCGATATCGTTAGTGATATCCGAGTCCGTGCCCCCCCCCCCCCGAGGGGGGC
>JAOSBK010029689.1:0-11858 GCA_027568895.1 Erythroxylum shatona | reverse complement strand
AATACATGTTATGTGGGTTTGGTGTAATCCATCCAAGAATTGTCACGTGCATGTTGACCAAGTTAAGGTTTCTCCCGCCTACTCACTAGTGGCACGGAACGCCTTCATGGACCCCCTCAAGTTTACGTCTACGCAAAATCACTATATGGGATTGCGATAGTACGTCAAGTTTACGACTACACAAGACCATTATGTGGAAATGTGTAGTTCATTATATTTTTAGATCTACCCAAACCATTCTAATGTACTTATGTGCTTATGATATAAGAACAAGTTTGATGCATTCATATTTTGTGGTTTGTAAATTTGACTACATTATGAGAATTTGAGAAACAAGTGTTTTAAGGATTTTAACAAAAATTTTCTATGACATTGAACTTTTTGAATGGTTTTGCTTATTTTTCCGTTATAAGCTATTACCCACGATCTTTCAAGCTCACCTCCACTTTCCGTCCCATCTACAGGTGAAGAGAATGAGATCGAGCGAAAGTGAGTCAGGGCATCACTCTGAATTTACGTGTTTTGTTCTATTTTGGAGTAATTTATGTCAAACAAGGTTGTGGTTGCATTTTGAGGAATTACCATTCAAGTATCTTGTATATTTTGTGGATTTTGCGAAATGATGTATTATGGCATGAGATGCCAATAAAGCTTGTAAACACTTATCTTATGATGTTAATGAAATTTGGATTATGTATGGCTGATTTTGAGTTAAAATTAGGTATACTTGAAGTTATCAACTTGAGATGAGGAATCTTGAACATGAACTATTGTTATATATATATATAAGTGGGATGTTATGGAAATGAAAGATAGGATTTTGTGAATGATGAGATGTAGTTAAATGTGACAAGTCAAATGAGCTGAGATTTAAGAGTGGATGAAGAAAAGTTAGATTTTAAATGGTTATAAAATGATGTTGCATAGAGGAAATGAAAATGGGATAATTTTCAAGTTTTTCATAGGTGTAAAACTTGTGTTTTAAACTCAAAGGAAAAACTGTATCGATCTAGGTAGAACTAGACAAAGTCGTCCCCTAGAAATTTTAACTTATCCTCTTAGCTTTCCGACACTATATAGTATGTAAATTTTGGGTATCAGAGTTGAGATATATGAGCATGATAAATGATGATGTTGCAAGGGAAGTATGAACATGACAGCTATGGTAAGTGATGAGAATTGTTGTATGAGATGAATCATTTGAGTTGAGATTTGGGAGATTTATGAAATCATTTTGGTAATTTAATGTTTTAGGAGTGGTTTGCATTAGAAGAAGTGAAATTGGGGAGGTTATGAGTGAATATGATGTTAGAATGGATGTAGGAAGCATTGGAGGGGCCTTGGAAAGGTTTGGGAAACCTCCATGTTCGTTTAACAGACTTTAGGTCCATTTAACGGACCTTCTCAGGTCAAAAAATGACCCAAGCATCACCCATGTCCTTTTAACAGACTTTAAGTCCATTTAACGAACCTTCTCGGGTGAAAAATGGCTTCCACGCTCGTCTATGTCCGTTAGGCGGACATGTATGTCCGTTAAACGGACATTCACGGGACAGCTATAGTAAATCACAATTTTGACTATTTTAGAGGCAGAATCTTGCTTTGAGTTTTTCACAAAAGTTATAGATCTCGAAGTTCTCTTTCAAACTGTCAAAAACAACATCAATCAGACATCTGTAGAAAAAGTTATGGCAATTTCTCCAAGATAGGTACAAAATGATTAAGGACGTAAACATGTTGGATTCTTTTGGCCATAACTTCGTCATCTGACCTCTGAATGAAGTGATTCTTAAAGAAATAGATTCCTAAGACACTTTACTACCTCTATATAAAAATTGGTGGCTTTTAGGTTTGGTATGAAAAAGATTTATGGTGAGAAAATGAGGAAATTGATTAGAAGAGCATGAATTGGTTATTTACCAAACATACTTTGGGTTTTTTAGCATATCTTGAGCTATAGAGCTCCGAATGAGATGATTATTGTTTCAAAGTAAACTAGATACATGGAAATAAAATTTTTTACAAAAAATTCAAGTGGTTATTCAGGCGTTTGATTAGTTTAGGCTCGCCCCTATGATTTGAGATGTTATGAGAATGATGACTAAAGAGGGTTCATTGAAATAACCCTACAAGAAGACCCGCTCACGCTTTATGACTCCAAAATGATCGTTGGACTATGAAATCAGGGTCTAACATGTTTACTATCAGAGAAAGAAGATGAATCAATAATGGTTAAGGTGATTTCTTGGAATACGCTCAAGTTTTATAGTTCAAGAGTTGGGCTCCGAAACCTAGGACCCAACATGTATGGTATCAGAGCAAGAGTTGGGTTCTGGAAACGGTGCCCAACAATACCCGAACATCTAGAGGACATTCAAGTACATATCCTATGAAAATGGTATATTAGAGCAAACATAATCTCTTAAATCACATCATAAAGAATATACAATACTTAAAAACTTCAACACTTCATTTCATTCATTAACAAAAGTTTACACTGTATTCATTGAAACAAATATTTACAATTCTTATTCAAAAGTTCTAAATGCAAGAAAATACAAATTACAAACTATAACTCCTCTGATGTCAGCAGACAGACCTTTGAGTCATATATTAATCCAAAATGTTCCTCTAGACAAATCTTAAGAATTGTCTCGTACTTGAAAAGTCACATTGAAATTTTTGATGAGTTTTGCGAACTCAACGAGTAAACCATCATTGATGATCTCACTCAGGTCAATTACACAAATATCACACAATCAACCAATTTCACAGACTTTTTTTCAGAACATGAATAACCCAATCAATCACAATATCATAGCATATCACTTAATCATCATAGTTTTATAAAAGATTTCATGATCATATATTTCATAATCATAAGTACTCAAATGTATATGCATATGAGACTCCATATTCATTATTAATTGTTGTGACCGAGCGCCTTTTAGATATAGATATAGATACTAGCCGATTGGGCTCAGTCAAATACAAAAATCACAGAGCAAAGCTCTACGTGAAGAATTTTGAGCTTAAAGCTCTTTTAGATTGGCTACTCTGATCACAATGCCTTTATCTGAATATGCATTTTATGAAATGCATCAAATAATAAAATATGTCATGTATAGCATTCACTTATGATGCACAAATAGAATCTTATATTCATCAGACGTAAGTCCGACATTCAACTTTCGTTGAGTATATAGATATCATTCAAAATTTAAATGCAAATAGAACACTTCCAATGCATTCCCGAATATCAAACTCTTCGGATCATTAAAGTCTGAAATTTATAAACAAATCACAATCGATTCATTACCAATTCAATATATAGGAATTATACAAAAACAGAAATAAATCAATCCTAGTGATATCATCTAAGTTGACTCACAGTACGCTCTAATTTATGTTATTGCCTAGAAGGTCCGGCAATGTTTGAATGGCATCCAAGTTAAGCATCTAAAATCATACAATTCACACATAATTCACATTACAAAGTCGATCAATTAAATACATATTCATTTGTGCACAATTACATATGTCATGTTCAATGCATGCTCAATTGTTTTTCCCGAGTATAAAACCTTACTAAGCTTTCTTAACCATTCAACATCATACTTTGTATACTAACATTTTGCAATCCAATTTTTCCCTTTAAAAAAGCTTGATTTACTCCAAATTCATCAATCATACTTTACACTTATCCTTAAACATTTCCATGATCAAAAAACTTCTTATAATACACACACAATTGGTACCTTACATCTGAAATTTTAGCAAGCTAAATCTATACATTCATCAAACTTTTTCCAGCAACATATACTCATACATTCATCCAGTTCTCATTCAGAAATACCCTATCCAACATTATTTTCCTTGGAGTATAACACCAATTAACAATCGAAACTTATCATACATTCAACCAACTTTTCCAACATCAAATTACGTTCTTTTTAAACCTTAATCAAGTCCAAATGCATCATAGTTAAATACCTTATCCTTAATTGGTTCAAAAATTACACAAAAGAACATTTTCTTTAATTCCATGCAATTTCCACAATCGTATATGGCTTCCCACAATTGTGGGATGGGCTATCCAAAAGTTTGCATCCAATTCCTTCATTATTTTTCCAAATTTTCGTAGGACAGGTTTCGGGTTAGTTTTGTATGTCCATTATGACATAAAAAAATGAAATAATTAGGCAGTACATTCTTCTATAACAGCTTTCACTTATGTCTTAAGTTCCTAATGAACTAAAATTCATACAATTTGGTTCAGTATTCTGCAAGTTATACCTGAAATTATACATACTGTCCTCAAACAGTGACAGAATCCAAAAACTCAAATTCATGCCAAATTTTGAAACTCTTAGAGATAGAATTAAAACTTGATTCCTTCATTAAAAATATAGCCATATGCTCTAGTTTAGTATAAACTTGAAATAATCCCATTTAGATGCAAACATATCAAGTTATGACCAAAATACCGATGTATATTCAGTGAAAACATTAGAGCTAACATATTCCAGCAATTCTTCTTTTATTTTTTTCCAAATCTTTTTACACTTTAGACCAAAGTTAAATAGCCTCCTTATAGTTCATCAATTATACCTCTATTATGCCTGAATCATACTCCAATTCATCATCAATAACATCTCTTATTCTAGTTCAAAATTATTCAATTAATAGCTCACAAATTATCAAACCAGAAAATTTTACATTATTATGCATATAGTCCTAGTTCTTTCCCAACTCAAGAACATCAAATCAACATCTTTCTTTGGAATAAATCCACCTTCATTATAATTCAAACCCAAACCTAATTCATCCATAAATCAATCAATATCCCACATTTTTCATACACTAAAAAACAAAATAGAAACACTTTCAAGTTTATGTAAAAATTTCCAGCACAATCAATCACTAACATCATTTGTAATTCGTCCTAATTCGTTATCATGTCTTCTCTATTATGACATGCCATAAATTCTAATCATTTACTTACATGTTTAACTTCAATTCGAGCTCAAAAGATCAAACTCATTCAACTCTCCAAGAAAGAAAAACCGTCACACATTCAAGGTAAAACTTAGATAGATTTCAGCTAGGTTTAGTAAGGCAACTTCAAGCTGATCTTTTACTTAACTTTGCAAGGCTAAAACAAGGATTATTTGTGAAAAAATTAGGCATAACCATAAGCAAACTCAGGGAGGTGAAAGAAGAGAGTTTCTATGGTGTGTGTGAGATAAGAAAGAACAAGAATGGGCTGAACCAAGTTTGCTCCTACTGAATGTTACACCTAAGGTGTTAGATGTCATCTAATGGAATGGCCATATTTCTAAAGGCATGTTCAACATGTATCAAGTATATATGCTGCCATATGTCACCATTAAACCTAGGTCATAAGTCATTTAAGTACAATAGCCATTTGTCCACTTATCAATGCCATTTGTCATCAATTTACTAGTCAATTTGTCCTACAATGATTAATGCCAAATGTCACCCAATTATAGGCTTAATCATCCTAATTTTCATGTATCCATTTATCTTACCACTTGGCATTTTTCCTAGATCAAATGTACATTATAATCCCCCAATTTTCCAATTATGTTAATTAATTCCAAATTTTCTACTTATAATCAATCATACCAAAATTCAAGTTATAAACATGTTACAATTCACATAATGAACATTTTAAGCTTTTCATACCCCGGAATAAATCAATTGAGTGCATATGTTATCTTTATAATGTGTTCTAATAACAATTCGCGGGTATGAATGTTAATGTTATGCATGTATATGCAATATTTAATCTAGGGTTAAACCTTTAAGCATATTTTGAAAAAAATGGGATATTACAAAAGTAGATAAAGGCGCATTTAGGTAGTGCACATCAGATGTGCACGCATCAAGAGTTGATAACCCAGTGTGTGTGCATACATTACAAGTTGATAGCACTAGATGATAGTGGCATCTATGATTCAATTGCTATGATTGATACCTACCAGTTGACCTAAGGTGACTTGTTGGGTAAACCTAAAGTCATTATTAGTAACGTCAGATATCGACCCACTAGGATGCTTTGCAATAATTTTCTTGGATTTGTAGTGAGGGCTATGCATTCTTTGAAACTAGTGGGAGTCATATGGATGTCATATAAGTCCATATGTTCATTCATGTATTTATATTCTAACATTCTTTCTTTCTTCACATATTGGTTGATTGAAGATGTCTTCCAATGTGAATTTGCGCTCACTTATGGAGTCTAATAAATTAACTGGACCAATTTTCTTGATTGGTTGAGAAATCTGAGAATTGTTCTTAGATATAAGGAGATAGGCTATGTCCTAGATGTTCTACTTCCTGATCCATCTGTTGTTGATGCTTCTGATGAGGATCAGAAAGCATATCATAAGCATCTTAAAGATAGTGACTTGGATACCTATATTATGCGAGCCTCTATGTCACTAGAGCTGCAGAAGTAGCATAAGTTTATGGATGCTAATACTATAGTGTTTCATCTTAGAGAGCTTTTTGATGAGCAAGCTAAGTCTGAATGGTTTGAGACCTCAAGGCTACTCTTCAAGACTAAGATGACTCCGGGGACATCTGTAGTGTAATTATGCACTGAAGATGAATGGTTATATTAAGAGGTTGGCCATCTTGGGTTTGTTATAAATGATGAATTAAGTGTTGACTTAATTATGGTTAGATTGTTCAATATTTATTCACAGTTTGTGTTGAACTATCAGATGAACTAAATCTCCACGACAATCCCTGAGTTGATTAATCTACTCAATACAGTAGAGCAAGCTATCAAGAAGGATAGAAAGCCAGTGCTAGTAGTGGACTTTTCTTCTTCTGGTTCAAGAAAAAGGAACCTAAAGAAGAAAAGGTCTAAAAAAACAAAAGGAAGTGCAGCCAAAAAGAAACTTTAAAAAACTGCGCCAAAAGGAATTTGCTTTTATTATGGCAAGAATATCCACTAAAAACAAAATTGTAAAGTCTATCCGGAGTCCTTGAAGAAGAAGCACGCATCAGATGCCCTGGCTCCTTCATGTATGTTTTTCATTAAGGTTAATATTGTTTTTGATCATAACATATAGGTATTAGATACTGGTTATGGCTCACACATATGTAATGATATGCAAGGCCTCAAGGATAGTAGATAGCTCATAAAGGGAGAACTAGACCTACAAATGGGCAATGGAGTAAGAGTTACTGCATTAGCTGTAGGCACTTATTTTTTCTTACTCCCTATTAGGCTTGTAATTAAATTGGATGATTATTATTTTGCACCTGTTTTAGTAAAGAACATATTGTTTGTTTCTTGTTTAAATAAAGCTTGTTTCCATTTGAATTTCAATAGCAATGGTTGTTCTATTAGTTTGAATGGAATGCTTTATGGTACTAGTACATTATTTAATGGAATTTTCATATTAGATATGTCACATCCAATTATGAATGTCAATGACATGAAAAGACATAAATAAGATAATTTAAAATTAACTTATTTATGGCATTGTCGCCTTGGCCATATAAACGAGAGACGCATAGCTAAGCTCCACAAGAGTAGTAATTTAGGGTCATTTGATTATGAATCATATGATATGTGTGAATCTTGTTTATTAGGCAAGATGACCAAGTTACCTTTTAAAGGAAAGGGTGAACAAGAGACTAGAGTATTAGACCTAATACATTCAAATGTATGTGGTTCAATGTCCATCCATGCTAAAAGTGGTTTTCTTTACTTCATTACCTTTATGATGATTATTCTCGATATGGGTATTTGTATATAATGAGATACAAATCTGATGCATTTGAGAAGTTCAAACAATTCAGAAATGAAGTAGAAAACCAACTTGGGAAAGGTATCAAGACACTACGATCCAATTGAGGTAGGGAATACTTAGACCAATAATTTTTATATTATCTTAGAGATAATGGGATTTTATCTCAGTGGACTCCATCTTACATACCACATCACAATGGTGTGGTCAAAAGGAGAAATCGAACCTTATTGGATATGGTACAGTCGATAATAGGCTATGCAAATTTACCAAAATCATTTTGAGGGTATGCACTCGAGACGATTGTTTATTTGTTAAACAGAGTTCCATCAAAGATAGTTGATGTTACTCCATATAAGATATGGACTAATAAAAATCTCTATCTTTCTTATTTGAAAGTTTGGGGTTGTTTGGCTTATGTGAAGTAGATACAGTCAGATAAACTTGAAATGAAGCCTAACAAGTGTTTGTTCGTATGATATCCTAAAGAAATAATGGGATATCAACTTTACCTTGCTGAGGAGCAAAAAGTGTTTAAGCATGTTGTCTTTTTAGAAAACTAGTTTCTTCTAAAAGAAGACAATGGGAGCAAAATTGAACTTGAAGAAGTTCAAGATGCTCGAATAGAAGCGGATCAACTACCTGAACCTAAGATTGTGACTCACATAAATGAAGTAACAATTCAACCTTCTTCAACAAAGGAAGTTCATAGGTTGCTGTAGGATACACTCTGTTCCTAAGAGATATAGATTTTTTGTGATTAAACATAATGTCGTATTGCTTATAGAAGATAATGAGCCTACTACCAATGAACAGGTTCTGAAGAGTTCAGAGTATGAGAAATGGCTTAGCACCATGAAAGCATAAATGGATTCCATGTATGAAAACCAAGTATGGACTTTGGTTTAGGCACCTGAAGGAATAAAATCTATAGGGTGTAAATGGGTTTTTAAAAAGAAAACCGACATGGATGGTAATGTGATTACCTATAAAGTAAGGCTTATGGCTAAAGATTTTCTTTAAAAACAAGGATTTGACTATGATAAGACCTTTAGCCCAGTAGTAATGCTTAAATCCATTAGGATACTCCTAGCCATTATTGCTCATTATGATTATGAGATATGGCAAATGGATGTCAAGATAGCTTTCCTAAATGGAAATCTAGCCGAGGATATATATATATGACATAACCAAAGGGCTTCATCTCTTATGGTGGCAAAAAGGTATGCAAGCTTCAGAAATCCATCTATGGATTGAAACAAGCATCCAAGAGTTGGAATATCCTCTTTGATGAGATAATCAAAGAGTTTAGTTTCTCACAAAATCTAGATGAACCCTATGTGTTTAATAAGTTTAATAGGAGTGCAATTGTATTCTTTGTGCTATATGTAGATGACATATTATTACTAGGAAATGATGTCTCTATGTTATAATATGTGAAGATTTGTTTGTCCAAACAATTTTCCATAAGAGATCTTGGTGAAGCCATTTATATCCTCAAGATAAAGATCTATAGAGATAGATCAAAAAGGTTGCTTCTTCTTTCACAATCAACATATATAAATAAGATGCTAAAGAGGTTTAACATGGATTAGTCCAAGAGAGGGTATCTTCCTATGACTCATGAGAAAACACTATCAAAATCTATGTGTCCTAAGACACAAGATGAGAGGACGCTTATAAATATGATCCCATTTGCATCTGCAGTAGCATTTATCATGTACGTTATGCTATGAATGAGATCCAATGTATCATATGCTCTAAGTGTTACAAGAAAATACCAATCGAATCCTGGTGAGGATCACTGGGTGGCTGTCAAGAACATCCTCAAGTACTTAAGAAGGACTAAGGTTGTTTTCTTGATATATGGAGATGGAAATCTAAAAGCGAGCAGACATATAGATGCCAGTTTTCAATATGATAAGGATGATTCCAAATCCCAATCAGGTTATATATTCACACTAAACGGCGAGGAAGAGTTCCAAATAAGAGATGACTTTCGATTCAACAACCGAGACAAAGTATATTGTCGCTTTAGATGCAGCAAAGGAAGTAGTTTGGATCAAAAATTTCATTACTAAACTTGGTGTGATTCCTAGCTGTGATGGGCCTATACAGTTATATTGTGACAACAATGGGGTTATTGCATAGGCGAAGGAACCAAGGTCTTATCAACGATCCAAGCACGTACTTCACAGATACCATCTGATTAGGGAGATCATTGGTCGAGGTGATGTACAGATAGAGAGAATTCCCACCAAGCAAAATATTACTGATCCGTTGACAAAGTCATTATCATAGAATAGCTTTGATTCTTAAGTACTCGCCTATGGTATTAGATACCAAGGTGATTGGCTTTAGGTCAAGTGGGAGATTTGTTAGAGTATTGCCCTAATAGCAATCATCTTTAGCACATTTTGTACAAAGTTGTGTTCAAACTTTATTTTCAATAATAAAGAAAGGCATATTTCACTAATTTGGTGTTCATTATTTATAAATTGATATTAATCTATAAGAAAATTAAAGAAGTCCATGATATATGACATAGTATGAAGGAAATCATGATATGATCATACTACTAAGATTCCTATCATTTATGTCAGTATCTAAATTATCCCTAATCATAAGATTAATGAGATTGGACATCGTTAATCCGAATAGACTAGCATATGTCAGACTCCTTGATTTGATTAAGTAGTGGATCTCAGAAACTGTAAACATGAGATGTTTAGAGTTAAGATGTGAATGCTTACTAGAGGTAATAAGTATATTGGATGACCTACCATGAGATCATCGTATGGATTTCCTATTCTAATATCAGTGATAATCTCATCATAGCAATGGTGCAAGTATCCTTAGACTTGAGGTTCTCAAAGATATCTTGGATACTGATTTTGTGCTTTGACTCCATTCCTTGTTATCTTGCAAAGGTTGCTCATAGGGTGGTGATTAGGTACAACTTGAGTTATTGGAAGGTAACTGAGTTGCCAAAAAAGGATTCACCACTTTTATGATAGCAGAAGATGATATTCATGGCCTCTTGTCAGGGTCATTACATGGAAATTTCTAGCCAGAGTATGTATGTCATGAAGAATGTCTTTACTGACATATAGAGTAATGAGTCCCAAGATGAGAAATGATATCAATTGGACTAGATTCGACATAGTCAATCTAGTGAGAGTTGACACTTTGCCCATAATCATAACCAAGTAGGGTATAGCATGGTGAAAGGATAAATTGCATAACAATTATCTGTAGGAGGGTTCGTAAGATGATTCTTGATGAGCACGGGTTCGTTTATCAAACCACTTACTTTTCGATCAATTGAGGGTCATGATACATTGCTCGATGCCACTTATGACTTGCTTGGATTAAGTGTTAATCTAAGCGGCAAACATAACTAGGAACCTAATGGGTCACATGTATAAGAGTGACTCGGAGGATTCATAAAATAGTTTTGGATAGAGATATATTATATGGAGAGAAATAGAGCCAAATGGATCCTGATGAGATTGGGATATGTCCGGATGAGATCGCGACATCGACTTTGTTGAAACCGATCATTAGAATTTTTCCACAACTCAGTAGGACCGACCCCATTGTGACTGGTATATATATATAAGATGTGTGTATCGTGGAAAAGGAAGAGAGGCTTTTTTAAAGTTGCATTTATTGTCTTTAATTGATAAAAGACAAAAGGAAAAAAGGCAAGTAAGATGAGTGAATCGTGAAAAGCAAGTTTTAAAAAAAAGCCTTCTCACACGATTCTCACATGACTCTCTCTCATTTATTCTTACCTTCTTCATCTTCTTCCTCTCCTTCACGTTGCCCTCCATTGAGCAAAGGTGAGAGCTAGCACTCTTGTCTTTGTTCTAGCCATTTCCAGATCAAATAGTTTGATTCAGTTATCGTGGAGATGGTCTACTTTGGTCACTGTGGTTTGTGACAACCCGACGAGTAGAAGATTGAAGCGAAGAAGACTACACACAATGTACATGGTATGAATGATTTATATAAATGCCATTAATTCCTATATACAGGGGCGGATCTACAATGGGGGCAAGTGGG
>JAOSBK010029602.1:0-11861 GCA_027568895.1 Erythroxylum shatona | reverse complement strand
ACAGGTAAAATTGTTCATTTCATATGAATTTCGGATTAACATTCAATGGGCTTAGTGTTTCTATAATTGAATGGTATTCTTGTTGTTATTGTTGCATCTTGTTAAACTAAACAAAAAGAGTATTGATGGAAAATTAGTGTTAGCAATAATGACAAGCTCAACCAAAGTTGAAACATCAGGATACCAAAGTTAAAACACTAGGATGTAAGTGGTGACACGGTGACCAATGAACTATCAACTACAAACCTAGACAGAAGAGAAGCTACATAGTATAGCGTGTTCTTAGTGGGGCCAGATCCTCTGGCCCCCTTATTCTGGCCCTATTCTAGCCCCCCTCATCTGGGCCGTCCACTCAAGGGGGGCCAGAATAGGGCCAGGGGCCGTCCACTCAAAATTATCTCTATAATTTTCTCGATAATGACTTGCCTTCCTTTCATGATGCCTCTCATCCTCTGCGTATCCTCTGTTTCTGTCACTACGTTCATATCTATCATGTAAATCTTTCCTTTTTGCCTGCCTATGTTCCAGGTCCTCTGAACTTCTGCGCATCTTTTGTCTCTCAATTTGATTTGATGGATCATGGTGTCCATCTGTCCGTTCCAGTCTTGGACTTTCTGGATAATCTTCATCAAACACCATCTCATACCTGAAATGATTTCATTGGGCCATTTAGAAGCATACACAAAAAGAAAAACACTAATCCACCTGGTTGAAGAATAGAACCTTGAATTATTTTCTCCACCACGCTGCTCATTATCATCCTTTATGATGTATTTGGAAGGTTTTGTAGGATCTCCGACGCAATATTTAGCCATATGATCCATAGCACCACACTTTGAGCAGCCTTTTCCTACAGCAAGAAGATGACAACTCAATAATACACTTAACAGGCATCTGACATAGAAAAAAACTAGCAAACAACAATTTTCTCCACCAAAATAGAGTAGCATAAAAGCAGAAAGGCAAGGGAGGATTTTCCTAATTGACAGCAACGTAAGAGTAATCCAAAAATACTAAATGATTGTGGAATCAACCCCTATATATATATACACATATGATTGGGTAATAAAAGCGCACGAATAATATTCATATGAACACATGTTATTATATATAGAATCACTCGTTTATTATTACCTTTACCTATCTGGTTGTCCTTGCGCTTGAATTGAGACCACAGCTTTGAAACACTTTGACTAAAATCAACATGTATCCTTCTATCGTCAATCAAGGCATTATCCATCTGCGGAAAACACAGAGCGGAAAATTTAGTTTTTCTTGAAAGATAAAAGGCTTCATCTGAAGTCCAACAAGGAATTAATATGGTAATTAAACACTACAATAGAAACGTCTTGTTATGATTTCCTGCACATCTTGACGAATAAATTTCAATTTTCTTTAGAGATGGCGTTAACTATGACAGCTGAGCTTTTGCAATACATAGAGCTATTACATTAGTGATCAGTGTGATTAGGCTGCTCTCAATACCACAAGGAGGAAACAAAATAAGGATGGAAATATCACAGAAAGAATAGTTCACGACAATTTGGCATTCCATAGTGACCATCGGAGTAGCAAACAAATGTCCAATAGTGAAGATTATGGAAGATAGAAAAGATGTAACATTTGAGACTTTTTTAAATTTTCTTTTAAATCCTAATTGAGCAAAATATCTATTGATCTAACATGACAATCAAAAGGAAGTAGCAACAAACAATGAAGCTTGTCCCTAATCAATTAATAAGTGACAAAGTGGAATAGTAGTAGCAACAAGCATCAAAGCTTGTCATGTGGATGGTAGCCAACTAGTGAAGTAACTCTACAATTATCATGTTATTTGGTAAAGCAATGAGGAAACTTGGCAAGTGACATAGGCAACAGCAACAACGAACAACAAAGGCAACAACCACTATCAAGGAGAACACTAATTAGCTTGGACAAAAATAACTTCAATAAAAAGAAAGCTCATCAACATAAGATTAAAAAGATAAATGATAAGAGGGGGAGTTCACGAGAAGAGAGGAGATAATACTCGCCAAAAATTTATGGTCAAGAAAACAATATACCCAAAGAAAGTAGCATGTTGACATAAAAATAGGTCAAGTGAGTGGCTCGAAATTTCCTTGTCGGATACCATTTGTACTAACTGAAGGAATTTAATTAACATTAATTCACTACAAATAACACTATGATACAAAAATACAATTCTAAATAACTAAAAAGTCTAAACTACCCTTATATTTAACATATACAATGGTCCAATTTTACGCTACAAAGTTATTAAAAAATCCTATTTCTTTTGTATATGTATTGAAAGATAGCTAAAAACACAATTTTAAAGATGAAGATTAGGAAATGTTTACAAAAAACACAAGGAACATGCATGCCCACAAAGCTATTAAGAACTGAAACTTATAATATGAAATGTAGAAGAACTATTGACAAAAATGCTATATAGAGTATATGCCCATTTGATTTCACATTTAAAGGTTTAACTTCTTATCTAAGTGGAAGTTTTCATCTGAAGAAGACACTTTGTCCCATCTTCAAAGAATGTAAGTTTTAAAAGCAAACTTAAATGAGAAGCAAATACATGAACCACGTGTGAGAGATTAAATATCAATTCCTAAACAAAGCCTTTCTTCATAAGTTTCTAGAGAGTATGTGAAACAAATCTTCATCCCTTTCTTTTCCTCTTTTTAATTTGTTTTTATGGACGAAAGGGCTATGAACTCTACCTATCTAATTTCCATGTTGACATTTTCAATCTAAGAACTATATACTCACTATCAACTAAACAAAATTGTGCCCTCAGTAAAATCCCTTCCCTTCATAACCTAAGAGGAGAAGCAATCTTAAACGAGAAGTCAATGGATGTGTAACATGTAAATGTCAATTCAACATAAAAGGAGATAAAAATATCATAAGAAAACAAGGAATTTAAATCCTTCATCATACCTTGAAATAAGCTTGTTCACAGGCTTCCTTAGTCTCAAACTCTGGCTCAACAAAAAAATAATAATAATAATACGTGTGACAAGTAATAGGCATAATTAAAACATGTGAAAAATAGGAGATAAGTGCAAAGGTAACAAGATATCTTTCTAAAATTCCATCATAATGCGACAGTAAAGATGTAAATAGTTTACACATGATGAAACAAGGAATGCAAAAACGAGCAGTGTAACAAATTATGAAACAAACATAAAATTGAAAGAAAAATTATAAGGGTTAGTGGACATTTATGTTTCCTTTCTCCATTCTCTATCAAGAGTACATATATTTTAGAACGAACAATGATATACGAGTAGAGACATATAAAATAAGGAGTGGATGCATAAGTAGACAAGCTCCCTTAGAAGCACATGTCTAAGAGGTAAGATCAACACACCTATAAATGCATAGCACAGGCTATCTCCAGTCTTGTAATCGCGAATGACTTCAGCCCTGTCATCATCTAATTATGTTAAAACAAATGTTTTTCGGAAGACTTGATCACCCCCAACACAAAGAATCAACTAACATCCTAGAACAAAAGAAAAAAACAAAGATAGGTAATGAATAGGTAGCTACTCACGATATAACAGTACCAAACCGAGAGAAGATCGTATGCAAATCTTCATCCTGAATCAAGAGATTGAAATTTATATATAGGGCTGAACAAATCTCATATCATAGTATGGATTGAAAATTGAAAATAAAATCAAAAACAGAAAACAAAAGGTGAAACCAAATAGGACCTTAGTTTATGTCCCCATATGAGAAAACAAAGACTTACTTCAGTAACTGGATTCAATTTGCAGACAAAAAGAACATTATCAGGAGGCTTTATTTCAGCATCAGGAATGTCCCCAATCTGTACAGAAGCAATGAAACAATTTTATCCACATATCAAGACCGTTTCCATAAATGGCATAAGTATTAAATATTAATAGAAATAATACTAAGCAAAAGGATTAGTTATGTGGTATAGATGCGCACACTTTCAAGAACTACAGCACTAGAATGAGCTTCCTTTGCTCGAACAATTTCATCAAGTTCTGTTGGGCCCAATTGCTCATCCATAGGCACCCAGTCATCTTCAAGCCGCACCTCATCATCAGCCTGGTTACCAAAAAATCAAATGATCATAATCATACACAAGATAGATAAAACTAGTAAACTACATGACAAACTAAACCATAACAAAAAATCAACACAAATCTAATATAAATTAATTAATGAAATACCACATATGTTTGTGTGTATTTGTGGGCTAACATCAAAGTAGAAAAGAGATTAACAATTTAGGTCTCTAAATGAAACGTGGTACGGTATTCATGTTCATGAAGCCCAAACAATGCTTTTGTAGTCCTAATAAATTCAAGAACCTATACATACCCAGGCAACTACTAACAAAATTTTTTATGTCCTCTCTTTTTCTGCTTCCTTTTAGTCTCAAAGCAAAGCATAGCAGACCTTGTGTGGTCTTTCGAGGTTCCTAAGAGTACAAAGAGCAATAATCACATTGCACATGTTAATACTACATATTGCAACCACGAAATAGAAATTTGGTTCCATTGGGTTAGCTAACTGTTCTCAGTTCTATTCTTCTAGTTTAAGTAATAGTAAGTAATGAAAATATATGATATGAATAAGGTTCTTCAACACATTTATTACTCATTGATCATCACCAAATGCTTCAAAGAAATTTAAAAAAAAAAGAGTAAATTAACTATTCATTCATTTGATAAAAACATTATAAAAATGAATGAAAAGATATTGCTTGAAACCTCAAAAATTATTGTCAATTACAAAGATGTACATCCAAATACACTTTGTGGACAAGATAGAACTTGATCGAAACAAAAACATAGACTCAAAACATGCAGACTAAAATAGATAACTTTTTATCTCCTGAAGCAGGTTTCAGCATGATATATAATGAGAGTAACTTGATGCAAAACAGAAGCTAAATCAAATACCAGTGACAATTCCAGTACTACAATGGCCCATTTAGATAAGGGAGTTGGTGTGGTGTAAAGTGAAGATTGAGGGAAGTAGAGCAAAAATGCAGAGTAAAAATTAATTTAATTTTTATCAGGAAAAGAAAAGTTTTTACATTTTAATTTATCCATGTTAGATTAGAGTTTCAGTTTATTAAGGAGTGATAGAAGTATTTATTAAATAGGATTTTATCCTTATTTGAAAGTTTAGATGAAATGCTTATACCATTAGAAGGACTTTTCTATAACCATGTAACTCAAAAATCAATTGTAAGAACACAAATTATTTCCTCTTCAATTTTGTGTCATAGTATCAAAGCCCTGAGGTTTTTTTCTTGAGAATTCTTCTATGAGCAACTTTCATTGCTATGTTTTTCTTGAGACTTAATTCTTTTGTTTTTTCATGTGCCCAATATGTATGCATCCAAAGTTACCATTCCCAAAAAAGATGAAGCTTCAAATAAAGGAGTTTTGAATAGTAAGGAAATTGAAATTTTAGGAATTTATTAGGATCTCTTAAGAAGCCTCTTGGAACTAGTTCTTTGGCTATCTTTTTGCATGAATCCCTTACAAAAGCACTAGCCCAACGTTTGGATAATTGACTCTAACGCCTCAAACCATACAACTTATTCTTCACTATTTTTTTTCAAAACTATACCCCATACCTTATTAATAGGAAGATTGTAGTGGTCAATAGTTAATTAGCTACTGTGCCAAAACTATCAGCCAACCGTTCGTCTATCCAAAAGCTTGCATATGGCCATAAATGTTATGCAATTTTTTTCTCTTATTGTGTTTTTTAGGACCAAGACTCGGGGAGGACTGGACTTGCCAAGGGAAGGAATAGTCTATCATCTTGAATCTTCACGAAAAATCATCAATAATTTGTTCATTGTCATTTCTTAATACTTTAATAAAGATGTCATTCGGCTTTACCATTTACACTTTCTTCATTAATCTTTTAGACTTTTAAAACTCATGTTTCCACATTTGTTCAAAGGAATTAGGTGTGTCAGTCTTTCATTGGGAATTGGCAAAATGTAATCACATATCCTTTCCTCTTAATACTAAAATAAGTCATCATCCTTTTCATTTGGTTCATAGGGATATATGAGGTGCCTTTTCTATTCCTAATATTTTTGGGCCTCATTGGTTTGTCTTCTTGATTGATTATTATATTTGGATTACACGGATTTTCTTAATCAAATATAAATCTAATGTTAGTCCTACTATTCCTAATTTTTATCCCATGATTCAAACCAACTTGGAGTTAAGATTAAAAGCTTTATGTCGGACAATGCTAAAGATTATAATCAGATTTTGTCACCATACTTTCAAAAATAGGGAATTATTCATGACTCCATGTTGATACACCTTTAAAAATGGGGTAGTTGAAGAGAAAAATGGGCATTTACTTAAAGTAACTCAACTCTACTCTTTAAAGGGAATGTTCCTACATCCTACTGTGGGAGGCAGTACTAACTACCACACATATGATAAATAACGTCTCCCACGTGTGTAAGATAATAGAAATCCCATACAAACCCGTAATACCTATTATCCCAATTTTAGAATCTCAACGGGCCTATTCCTAGAGTATTTAGTTGTATTGCTTTTGTATATGTTGATAGTTGTTGATAGTATAGAAATAACTAGTTGGTTCTATAGAGATAATTAGTTGATATTCTATAAATTAGTGGCTAAACTAACGAAATTTTATTTTTTAGAGAATGAATAAATTCTCCTTGAATTAAGGAGGTGATTAGTGTTGTATTATCCTATATATTTCCTGTACTATTCACAAAAAATATGATGTAGAACAAATAGAAGTATTAACTAGTAACTAATAATCACAAAATTAGGATATATGGCTGATATTAAGTTGCTGGAATATAAAATTTCCAGGCTGAATTTTGGCTAGGAATACAAAATTTTCAGATTTTTTATAGCTGGAATTTTAAGGTTCGAATGATGAAAATTTAGCTTAGAAGTTCAGGATTTGATGCATCAAATTGTCCTTTCTCTACCAAGATTATTACAACACCATTTACAATCAAAGAGTAATTGTATGATGAACCAAAACTCTAGTGTAAAGTTCCTTAGCCTTTCGCAAAAGGGCATCTTCTAGCTTAGGATTTGTTTTCTCATTGCATCGAGCAGTAGAGTAGTTCCAATTGCTTGGAGAGAGTTGCATAAAAATTTCTTTCACAATTTTGAGTAAAATTACCAAAGTTTATATGAATCAATTCTGAGGTTCAACTCCTCCATGCATATCTAGAGCTACTCTTGTGCAACTACCCACTTTTTTTAGAAACTCCAAGGTCTAAGTGTTGACCCATTTATATTGGAGTGCATAAGGGGAACTCTCAAATTTTGAATCTAGGTTTTTGAAGGTAGTTTGAAACCAAATCTTTTGATCTTGCCTTTAATCATGCGAGTGAGAATCCTTTTAATCTGAGCTTGTTAATACTTATCATCCTCATCAAAATGTAAACCTTCCATTATCATTGATCGGAGGTATATCTCATGTTAAGCCCAAATCAAGGCATAAGCTTCATGCATTTACAGTTCAGCTACTGATATATATAAATGATGTTTTCCCTCCCATTCTTTATTCCACACATCATCAACTCTTCAAATTGATTACAACTTCGCTTTTCCATAACTTCATGTTATATCTTACAATTGTCTAAATTTCAGTTATCTCCATATACGTCAACATTATCTTCCAGTTCTCTGTGAATTTGTTCTAGCATACATTATACTTCTAGACTGCTTAAATTGCTAACTCCATAATCGGTTACAACAATTGGTTAAAAAACTATGACAGAATTGGTTGTCGATGAATTTGTCTTTATAGAAAACTAGGCAATACTCCTTCTTTAGATAATCTCCATCCATATGCAAGTCGTTGTTGCCTTGGCAATTATGAAATGATAAAGCAATTGCACCTAAAAGTGTGACCAACCTACCTATCGCAACTGTGATCGTGCATGTTGCGATGCCTCTCCAGCCATTAACTTTCATACATTATTCTACTAACTATGGAAAGTGTAATTGGGGGACTAGGTGCACAAACACTATATCGATTATGCATTTTTATGCCTAAAGTATGTGGATAGCAAGCAACTGGTTTAGTGGTGTAATTGGCAATAGAAGAGTAAAAGATGACTAATCTTTTCAAGGGGCTAATGGAAAATAGACATGTCCACCTAAAGGAACTTATCATTATCAAGTTACTACCTATAAGACACACCATCACTAGATGAAAAGCTTTCAAGGGGAGTAAGCCATATTTTGAAAACATTTATGTTAGCACCTTGAATTGAAGATTTCACAAAAAGTGGCCCACTAGCTAAAGCCAAAATAGTACTTATGTGTGCCCTAAACTAGGTATAACAAGCTTATTAACAATATCCTTGAAGATAACCATTCAAATATTATCTACATTCGACAAATCACCATTAGTAGTGAGAATGGTGCCAATGGAAATCGGTGTTTGTTCATGATAGACCGGGTTAGCAAAGGGTGAGGATTGCTTAAAATAATTAGAAATGCAATGCCTTGGCCTTCTTTATTTTTTTGAATTGGGATTCCAATTGAAGCAACACAGAACATCATTAGATCTTTTATAAATCCCTATCACAATCGCATCATCACTATAACCACTGCTTGTACAAGTATATCAATATATTATACTAGGAAAGCATAATAAGATTCATGAGCACAAAACTTTACTTATGACAGTTCACATTGGAAGAAAACTAGCTTCTACTTTAGGTTGATTCTTCATTTGAGCAAAACAAAAACCTCATCTTTTGTACTTTCAAAGACCCTCTTATAGGACAAACTTTAATATCCTCTATCTTCTCTTTCATATTAATCATAAATTGGTTTTCTAGTTCTTCCTTAAGTTCAACTACATTCTCCCCCCATTGCAGGAAAGTAAAGAAACATGACCCTTTTATCCACAAGTGAAACGTCAAGCTTGGACATTATTGCCTTCCTTAATTATCAAGGAACTAGATACCATACTTTTGTCTACAACAATTCTTTCATCATTAGTTACATTATTGATGATTTTATTAGTTGCAATAGCTTGTCTTTAGCAATTCTTTCATCATTAGTTACATTATTGATGATTTTACTAGTTGCAATAGCCCTTCAACAAATTCTTTGGTTTGTTTAATAAGAACATTTAAGTTTCAACAATTTCTTTATTGTGCATGTTGCTATGGAACTCTCTTCCACCATCGATGTGGAATACCTATCAATTTAAGTTTCACAAACAAAATTTTTTGATGTTCTAGCATAGGTTTCCATTTTAATTCACGTTAACTGCCAAATCCAAGTAATCTTCCTTACCAAGTCTACCATAAAAATAACTTGCTTCAACCTTGACTTTCCTACTATTTAAGTCAAAGGTCAAGAGCAACTACTTTTTAGTTCCACCTCATATCATTCTCTTAACGTATCCAGTTTCATAAAACCAATAGTAGACATTCAACCTAAAGATTGTTTGAAATCTCAAGGGACTTGTGGTCACATTACAAATTCAGCATACGAGCTTCCACTAGTTTCACGCATCATAAGGCTTGTACAACCAACTCCAAGTCTCTAGTCATGCACTACATATCTTCCATCATCATTTGTCGGGATTGGTTGCCTATATCTCAATTTCTACCATAATACAACATATTTTAAAGCTGAAATCCTTCAAATCATATAGGATCTTTCATTGTGATATCACTAATCAAGCTATAATTGTTGGTAGTTTTCATGCTCATAAATTGTGCTTTCAAGAGCTAGATATACTAAACAACCATTTAGTTTTTAATGCTTCATAATTTCTATTAAAGTGCCCATACAAAAATGATTATTACCTCATCCTTCGGTCTCCCTTCTGGAGAAGATTCTAGAATCAATTCTGTTAATTGAGATGGATCTTCAAAAGGATCATCAAGTATATAGGTGTGCTTGATCCTGTCAGTTACACATTTTTTATTTTTCTTTTCTTTTTATCAAAATCATGGAACTAATCAACCACAACACCAATATGAACAATCAGATTAGTGAACCTGATATTTTTATATGGCCGATTCTTGTCATCCACATAAGCTTCATTAATCCTAGTCAATGTCTCATGCCCTTCAGCTACCTCTCCAAAGACCTTTAAAGTAAAAGATTTAGTAACACTGAAAATTATAAGGAAACCAAAGAGTACACATCATTTTGTTTATAAAAAGGAACAAAGGAAAATTTCTTAAAGTTGTCTATCAAAGGTATGTTTCCCTTTGTCACTAAATGACCCCATGTCCTCTGCTACAAATAACAATAACTGAAATGCAACAAAATGGAGACCCTAAATAACATAACAAGAAAGTGTAAACTTACACACAAAACCATTGTTTTGGCCATCTCATCACAACATACATTGCTGTTTAGAAAACAAACTAGACTGATATATACTGATCTGGAATACCAATCAATTAGGTGTCTCACAAACATTGACCAAGCTCCTCCCCACAAACAAATCACCAAAAGATCAACTATCACATTGACACGCAACTTTATGAGTGGTTTTCATTGATCTTCAACAAGTGATATGAGAAGTCAAACACAATGAAATTCAAACTAAAAAACTAACGAGCCTGCTACATTCTTTAAATTGTAGCAAATATTGTACAATTTAAGGCCACAGAAGAATTTGTCAAGTTAAAACACATCATATGGTAAAAGCCATAAACCAACGTCAATCCTATCCTACAAGGTAGCATGTCATTGCAAGTCCAAAGGATTCATGTAATGTTCTAGCATTCTACAAATTCTAGATTAATATTCTAACTCCTCAGGATGTATTTTTTTTTAGAAACCTATAAATACACATCAAGAAAGAGAGAGAGAGAAAAGGACATTGTTAATTGGGTAATTAGGTTCAACACTTACTGTGTGCTTCCCATCAAGATAGTCCAGATCATCACGCAGTGTTATGTAAAACTACAAAAGTTTAGAGAGAAATCAGATATTAAAATAATAATTCAAATGTTCCAAATTGAAAGAAAATGTATGAAAATCAAAAAGAGAAATTCATAACGGTTCAGAAAACTATAACCCACCTGAGAAGCATTCATATTCTCTCCAGCGCTTGCCATTGCAACAGTCCCTACCTTAGTATGTTTTAGATCAAGATGGATTTCATCACTAAAAAAGCGAGCCTGATCACCGTATAGAAATCTGATGAAAGGGCATAGTATTAATTAATATCTTTGTATACAGGTGCCACCAAGCATTCATATATCCAAGACCTTTGTACAAACATAACCATCATCCAGAAGGATGAACAACTGTAAGCAGAAATTAGTAGAATTCAGAAAATACGGCATAACACAACCACCCACTTGTAAACTGAATTCCCACCAGCTCCGGTACCAGTTGGATCACCTGTCTGTGCAGTAAAATCCTTCTGAACGGTGTGAAAGAGGCAACCATTGTAGTACTTAATCCTACATAAATATCAGAACGTGTAAAGAATAAAATGAAGCAAGGGAATGAAATTAACACGCTCGTAGTCGCTAGAAATGTTGAGAGGGACAAAATTTCCAAGATTGAGGTTTTAATTTGTCCAGTTATGCAAAAGAAAATTAAACAAAACCAACTTCCCTTAAAATTAAAACCCAACTATCTCAGGAAACTGAATCAAACCCACCAAACCAAAATATGTGTGAGTATTTGAAAACAGGAGTTACTTACTTGCAAAGCTTCAAGAAGTTTTTGGAGGTCAAAGGGCACTTGTCAGTGTACAAATCAACAACTATGTCCCCTAAGCTAGTGACTATGAGCACTGACATCTTGTTTTGGTGACTGCGAAAATAGCAAATA
>JAOSBK010029584.1:0-11862 GCA_027568895.1 Erythroxylum shatona | reverse complement strand
TTAATGGTTATGTTTCAAACTTGGCTAGGTGTGTGGATTTCAGGAAGTACAAATTATTTGAGATGAAACGTCATGATTATCATGTATTTATGCAAAGGCTAATCCCAATTGCATTTCGAGAGTTGCTACCTTCTAAGGTATGGGAAGCTATAACGGAGTTAAGCTTGTTTTTCAAAAGCTTAACATCAGTTGAAATCAAGTTTGGTGATATGGAAAAACTAGAACATAAAATTCCCGTTATTTTGTGCAAGTTAGAAGGCATTTTTCCTCCAAACCTCTTTGACTGTATGGAGCATCCACCTATGCATTTAGCACACGAGGTAAAACTAGCCGGTCCAGTTCAATATCGATGGATGTATCCATTTGAGAGGTATCTCGACAAATATTACTGCAATAACCATTTTTACATGCTTTATCAACTAAATTCTAATAACTATTTTGTTTAATATAGGTATTTGCATCACTTGAAAAAAAATATAAAAAACAAAGCTAGAGTTGAAGGCTCCATATGTAATGCTTATTTAGTGGAGGAACCTAGTATATTTTGTGGGTATTATTTTGAGCCGCATATTAACACAAGAGAAAGAAAAGTTCCTCGTAATGACGATGGGGGAGGAATGAGTAATTCTGATGGGAATTTATCCAATTTTCATATTCTGGACGAACATATGGACGTGCGATAAGAAGAATGTTAACATAGGAAGAAATTGAAGTTGCACATGGTTATATTTTATTGAACTGTGAAGAGGTTCTACCTTTCGTTCAGTAAGTTGAACATGATTATTTCTTTATTTAAATTTGTGTGTTGTTCATTACTAAAAATAGTCATTATGTATTTAGATTATACGAGACATTGTTACGGGAGATAATGCCGGGCATCACACAAGATGATATAAATAGAGAAGTTGGAAAACACTTTCCTCGATGGTTTGAGAGATTTGTAAGTTTTCACTTACAAGTATTATTAATTATAATTCAACGGTATATTTAACCATTCTCATGACATTATGCTCTTTGCTATGATAAATTTAATTTTGTAGGCCTTAAAAAATCTAATCGAGAACAAGATCATTTGTGATCTTGCGAAGGGACCTCTACGAACTGTTAAACAGTATCTGATGTATTTTGTTAATGGATACAAATATTATACAGAATCTCATGGACATAACATGTCAACAATAAACAGTGGTGTTTCGATACAGGGAGAAATGATGGATTATTATGGAAAAAATATTGAAATACTAGAAGTTGAATACCCTGTTTTGCCAATGAAGTGAAATGTGATATTTAAATGTGACTAGTATGACTCGACACCAAATGTTGGAAAAAAAGTGCATAGTCAACACAATCTAGTTGAAATCAATCACTGAAGAAGATTGAGACAATTTGAACCTTTCGTCTTGGCTGTGCAAGTGAAATAGGTTTGTTATATCCCTTGTCCAAGCTTATGACGAGATAAGACAGATTGGTTAGCAGTTTGCAAAGTAAAACCTAGAGGTGTTTATGAATCACATGGAAGAGGAGAGCATAGTCTTGAAAGTGAGGCGTTTCAGGAAGATGTCACTTTTATCAATGCATCTGTCACGTATGACGATAATGAACCTTTGAACGATCCATCTAACGAATATATCGACATTTCTTATGGAGAGGATGACGAGGGTCAAAGATCTAAAGATGAGCCAGAGTTTGATTCTTATTCTTCCGAAGAAAAAGATGATTGTAATTTACAATTAAGTTTTGATAGCAAATAATTTGTGTTTGTAATTGAATATTTTAATAAAAAACAACATTATTTACATTTCAATATATTATGTAAAGTCTTTCATTGAAATTCTTATTCAAGGAATGTCAACATGGCGACTGGCTCCAGATGGTAGTAATTCTTTCCATTGGGAGGAATGTGGCAAAATTGTCCCAACCTAAGGAATCAAAACTACAGGAAATATTGTTGCATCATACACTAAGAATTGTTTACCTTCCATGGCCAATCTGTTACTTAAAGGTGTTTAGTATGTTCTGCACAACATCTCTTTCCTTATTATGTACATCTCATTTCCTTTATTGAAGTTATTATACATATTCTCATTTGATTATTTATCCTCCTTTAAACTCGAGAGGACATGTATGCTGATAGAGGTGAGAGCGATGTCATAACGGCCTATAAAGGATTAGGGAGATAGGGTCTTGTCAAAAATTCGTCAACTCCTCAAACCTCATCTGGACAATCATGTATGCATTAATATTGAGTTTTTGTTGGTTTAACAGTTTTCTAATATCACGGTTTCAAAACTTCCTAACTGATTATGTTTTAGGTAAATATGTTCCCGTTCGTAGTTCATCTGGAAAATTAATCTTTCATACTAAAAGAGGCAACTCATTCACTGTTTCTTCTACAAGTATAGCTATAGCTTCAAAGTTATTACAAGAAGGTGTTTAAAAGCCTACACTTGGTGGAAGAAGTATCACTGTTTCCATTGGTGCGTTTGAACATGCCAGGACCCTTCTCTCAGGAATCCATACATTAGGGACTCATTTACCTTTACCGACTCCCATATCACGTGGAATCAAACAAATTAATTATATAAATGTGATTTTTCGATGCAATACATTATTACACTAAGCTTTCAAGTTAATTTATTGTTGTATCTGTAAGACTTTGTTAAACAATGCATAATTTTATTATTGTTAAAGTTGATTTATTGTTGTTAACAATTTGTTAACCTTCAACTCCATTGCCTTATTTTCTTCTCCATATATTGTGTAAAATATTGTTTTCAAAGTATTAATTATACTTGTAAAGAATTGGAAAAAAATTGAATTTTAGGTAAACAAATGGGACTAAAACGACATCGTGAGGTTATGAGGCCGAGGTTTAGAGCCATGTTCGGAGCAACTTACTGTGAAGGTGGTTCATCACAGTCTGCAGCTCGCACTGACTCACCTCCTCCGCCTCCAGGGTTGACAGTTGCAGATGAAGCATCACCTACTGCTCCTCATGCTACACCATCCCCTTCTATAACTCATATACCATCCAATACCTATTTATTGGATAGAGGAGACGTCCACTAGCCAGCATCTGAGGGACCTGATGGAAGGAAGTTTTTAACAATTTTCAATGAACAGTAAGGGAAATCACATCACTCACAATTTTCTTGTTATTAAGTCTTAGGTTTATCAATTTTTACATAGTATAACATAATTTGTTATATTAGTTGGTTCTGTCTGGACCGAGTTTCAGAAATATGACTTCCACATTTAAGCAAAGGATTGAACCTGAGGGTTATATGTGGAATAATATATATGAGCCATAAAGCAATTTTACTTTCAGGAGTTTGAGGTACAAAAAATAGTTATTTTTTTGTTTGTTATATTGATTTATATACACAAATTACATAAATATTATTACATTATACATTTTCCTTCTTATTTCAGAAAGAATTTTATTGGGATTCTTCTTTCGACGCCAGCATGTATAAAGTATGGGGAAAGAAAGCTCGTACACGTCATCGCGACTTAATTAATGTGATACGCAAGGCTGGTTCACGACCGCGTTATATTTCAGAGGAAATTTGGACTCGTTGGACTGAGTATTAGACATCACCTGCGACAATGTCCATTTTAGAGCGTAACTCCACCAACAGACGTGGAGGCCCGGGGGGTGAGAGTTTTTCAGTACATACGGGAGGATCAATTACCCACTACGAGAATGCACATAGACTTGTAAGTATATAAACTTGACACCTATTTTGTATATACTTTGCTTTGCTGTATTGTACATAAAGAATATGGTAGAAATGTCTGGCGCCGTATATGGCTGCGTTAAGTTATTTTCTTTGTTAAACAGGGGGCAAATATCCTAAAAATAGAGGAAACTCTGTCGAAGTTTTTATAAATTGTTGTTCACATCTGACAATTTAGGTTATACATGTAGGAAAAGTCATTAGGCATCAAGCCTACACCTATCCAGTTGTTTTTGCACACCCACACGAAGAAACATGATGGTGTGACATTCATCAACACCTGATGTAGAGAGCTGAATGTATGTGAAATTAATACATTTTTATAATTTTGTAACAATAATCCCTTACTAATGTAAACATTGTTTCCTAATAGGACCAAATACAACAAATCATTCAGCGATAGCCTCAGGAGGAACAACCTATAGATGAGACTGAGACGTATCTTAATGTTGTGGGTGGTAGGGACCACTGTGGAAGGATATTCGGGTTAGGTTCATATGAGAACACATGTTTTTCGCGCTTTTCCCTGTCCAGTACAGCAGCATCTGCTAGGCCTACGCACAGCAATGAAGTAATCGAGCTTTGGGCCACAGTGGACACATTGAAGGAGCAGATAGGGTATTTGAAAGAGCCTAATGTGAATCAACGGATAGAGCACATGGAATAGATAGCTAAGATGAGAGAGGAGATGGAGTAGGTGGCAAAGATCAGAGAGGAAATGGAGCAGGTGACAAAGATGAGAGAGGAGATTAAGCAGGTGGCAAAGATGAAAGAGCAGCTGGAGCAGACAGCTAAGATGAGAGAGCAGATGGAGCAGATGGCTAAGATGAGAGCGGAGATGGAGCAAATGGCTAAGATGAGAGAGTAGATGGAGCAGTGGAGCAAATGGCTCAGCTTAGACAAGAGATGGAGCAGTTGAAGGGGAGGCTTAGCAGTTCAGAGCACCCACGATCACCATGACATTAGCTTGTCCTTGTAATTTGCTTTCAATTACAAACATAAGTTATGCACAATGTATTGTTTTTATTATCAATTAAAATAATTTTAACGTTATTTTATCAATTAATTTTCTGATTAATAATATATATATATACAAATTAATTTATTATGAACAAATAATTGGTAACTATTAACATTATGTATTTATCACAATATCATGAAACTGGAATATATTAAAAAAATTTCTAACTTGCTTTTACCGACGGAATAAAAATATCATTGGTAATTTTGTATTTTATTACCGACGGTAAAGCTATCATTGTCGGTAATTAAGATGGCGTCTCTTGTTCATTAGCTTTGGTTTACTAACGAAATTTTGTCCGTTGCTAAATGTTACCGATGTAAAATAGACCGTTGGCAATATATTTTGGGGCATTGGTAAATTTCTGACGGAATATTACTGTCAGTAAGTTTAACTAGGGTCCTTTTAACGATGATTTTGTCTGTCCTTGATTTTTGTCGGCAATTAATTCAACCAACGAAAATTGCTCCTTTACTGATGGAATTGTTCATCGGTAAATAACTTATTTCTTGTAATGTTTGAGAAGCTCTAAATTTTAGCTTCTTAACAAATTATATTTTAACTGCAAAAAAAGGTTATATCTACTAAACAAGTGCTTTTTTATTTTACATCCAAATACTCATTTTTCTTTAAAGAAGCTTTTGCGGTGAAAAAAGTGTTTATTCACCCTTTAAAAGCTCAACCAAATAGACACTAAGGCTTTTCATTGAGTTTCTTTTTGTCTACAGTAGTGATGGATGAGTTCACCAAAATTATCTAAAGGGATGTGTCTTGGTGTATATTGTTTGTTGATGACATTGTTTTGATGGATGAGACAAAAAAAGGTATTAATGTTAATCTAGAATTTTGGAAGGATATGTTAAAGTTGAAGGGTTTCAAACTAAGTAAGACTAAGACTAAGTACTTAGGTTGTAACTTTTCAGATCATAGGGTGATTTTCGATGAGGAGGTAAAAATTAATTCAAAAGTTATACCACAAAAAGAATGTTTTAAGAATCTAGGATCTATCATTAAGAGAAATGGATGGATTGATGAAGACATAGTTCACCAGATCAGATCAGGGTAGCTTAAATAGAGAAATACATGAGAAGTTCTATGTGTCAAGAAGATACCATTAAATTGAAAAATAAATTATGTCGTTTAGCAATTAGGATGACCATTCTCTTTAGGAGAGTCTTGGTCTGTCAAACATTTGCATAATCATAAGCTAATGATGACAGAGATAAGGATGCTCCATTAAATATGTAAACTTATTAGAAAAGATAAGGTAAAAAATGTGATTGCTCGAGACAAATTAAAGATGATTAATATTAATTAAAAATTAAGAAAGATAAGGCTTAGATGGCTCAAACATGTTAAAAGAAGACACTCTAACGCTTCAGCGAGAAGATGCGAGAAGATTGTACTTACAGACAGTAAGAGTAAAAAAAGAAGGCTTAAGAATAACTGGAGGGGAGGTATTAAAAATGATATGATTTTACTGAAACTTGACAAAGACATAGCCCTAAATAGAAAACTTTGATATACTAGGTTTTGAATAAAAGATCTCACATAGAGTGGTCTTTCTCGTTCTCTCATAAGTCTTATAATTTTTTTTTGTAGTCTCGTGTCTTGTATTTAGCCTAAATAATTAATATATAGTACTTCTCTCAGTTAATTAACTTAAAATTTTCCTTAGTTAGACTTCTTATAATGGCTTATTTGATTTATTTTATAACTTGTCTTTTTCTTTATTGTGTATTTATTTATTTGTTTTTTTTCTTTTTTTGCCACTTTACCTTGTTTTTTATTTATTTTATTATTTATTGCATTACTTAATTTTATATTTTATTTATACATGTTTTATTTTATTATTGTTATTATCTTTTATGCCTTTTTATTTTGTTTCATTTTTAATTATTATTGTCATTATATTTTAATGTGTATATAGATTTTTTTCTCTTTTCTCTCTCTTTTTTCTTTTTTTCTTCATCTATTGGAAATAATTTTTCTACCAGTTAAGGGTAAGGTTACGTATTACCAAACCTCTCTAGACCTCGCCTATCAATGAGACTTTCAATGAAGAGTTATTGGTATTGTTGTTGTATTAACAATATAATAAGGAAGGAGATTGTGAAATCGTATATTTGAGGAAAAAAAGGATAAAGAATATATTCAATTATGGTTTCACTTGTTCTAAAAATTATCTTTGTTGTTTTGAGTTAATAAAAATGTAATATTAGAAATTTTAACAAGTATATGTCAAATTATAATGCAAAATTTTTAAAAATTTTAATATTATAGAACTCAAGTAAAAATGTATTTTCAAACGAGTAAAGAAATATGAATTTTTGAATTCAACTAATTGAAGGTAGTATGCGAACTATTAGACCTGTTTATTAATAAATGATGTAAACTTAGGTGGACTGACGATTTATTTGCGTATAAATTTTCATTTTTTAAAGTTAAACTAAAAATTAGATATTTCTTTAAATATGAACATAAAACCTACACGTCAGTTCCACCTAAACCACAAGAATTATAAATGAAAATTCAAAAAATTTACTACCAACCTAATGAAAGGAGGTGAAATCAATGAAATAATGAAATGTATCTAGATAAATCAAATTAAGCAAGCAAGGGTCTGCAATTGATAATTTCTCAAAGGAATTACAGATTTAGGGGAAACAATAAACTGCAAAGAAGAAAAGGATGTGAAACAGAGGACGTAGATGAGAGAGAAACAATACTGACATAACAAATAGCATAACTAACTCATGTGCATGATTTTCCTATATAGAAGATTCTCCTTGCAGGTGTAAGCCGTTATTCATTCTCTAACGTGGCATCTGCTGAGCTATTTTTCCATATGAAATCCTTGAGCATAATTGACTCAACTTTGGGTCTAGTGCTTTTTCTCACATCCCTTGGGCCATTACTGGTACTAGCCTGGTCCTTCACCATAACATTACCCTCCCCTTCGGCAATAACCTTGCCCTCAAGGTTCAGGTTAGGAAATATAGTCAACATATGATCCTTGTTTTCCCAGGTAGCTTATTCAACTGTAAGACCTTCACACTGCACTAACCATTGCTCCACTTGCACTTGAGCATGTTGCACCATTCGAGTCTTCAGAATAGCTTTAGGTTGCAGAATTAAAGTGGCAGTTGGGTCAATCAGATTGAGAGGCGTAATCTGGTGATCCGGATTCCCCAAGCACTTTTTAAGTAGGGATACATGAAAAACTAGGTGTAATTTTGCAGGCTCAAGTAACTCAAGCTTGTAAGCGACTGTCCCCACTCGAGCACTTACTTTATATGAACCAAAGTACCTTTTGCCCAGTTTGGTGTGTCTTTGCAAACGAATCGAGTGTTGACGAAAGGGTTGCAACTTCACATATACCTAATCACCTTTAGCAAATGAAACTTCTCTTCGTTTACGATCAGCGAAGTATTTCATACGAGCCTATGCCTTTCTCAAATTGTCCTTGAGCAATGATAACACTTTATCCCTTTCAAGTAACTGGCTGTCAACTAAGGAGTTACTGCTGGAGTCTTTGATATAATAGGGAATCGATGGTGGTGCTCTTCCATATAAAACCTCAAAAGGTGTCATCTGAGTCGTTGTCTAAAATGCAGTGTTGTACCAAAGTTCTGCCCATGGTAGCATACTCATCCAAGAAGTAGGGTTGTCAGCAACATAACACCTTAAATATATTTTTAAACATTTGTTTAAGACCTCTGTCTATCCATCATATTATGGATGATAGGTAGTGCTCATGCTAAGTGTTGTCCCCTGCAACCTATGTATTTCTTTCCAGAATTCACTCATGAATCTCACGTCTCTATCAGTCACAATGTCCTTAGGAATGCCATGCAATCTTATAATTTCCTGAACAAAAATTGTAGTGACCATAATGTTATTAAAATTGGAAGGCAAACCAATGAAGTGCCCATACTTGGACAACCTATCCACTATGACCATTATCACAGTTTTCCCCTTAGATGTAGGTAATCCAATGATAAAATCCATTAAAATTCCCTCAAATACTAAATTAGGCAAAGGTAAAGGTTGCAACAGCCCACTAGGATGTAAAGTATCAACTTTCATTTTCATTTGTTGACATATTTGGCATTCACTAACAAATTTTTTAACATCTTTATGTATGCATTGCCAAAAAAAACTATTTAATAAACGATGTAATGTTGTGGTTATACCGGCATGACCTCCCACAGGTGAAGTGTGAAATTCCTGGAGCAATTAGAGCCTCATTAGCCTGTTCTTATACATCAGCAAGTCATCTTTCACCGTGAAACCAGGTAAACTAGATGGTTCAGCTAACAATTTCTGATGGAGAGATAATAGTTTAGTATGAACTAAGTTAGCTTATTTTAAATCAGCCACTAGATCAAATTCCACCAGAGATAAAGCCATAAACTGAGATGGTGTTAGTCGAGACAAAGCATCAACTGCATTGTTCATCTTCCCTGGTCTATAGACAATGTCAAAGTCATAACCAATCAACTTTCCTAGCCATTTCTGCTGATCAAGAGTTTGAATGACCGGTTCAGTGAGATTTTCCAATGGCTATTGATTAGTAACAATAGTGAACTTTTTGCCTAAGAGATATTGCCTCCATTTTGCAATAGCTTGAGTTATGGTAAACATTTCCCTCTGATATGCTGATGCCTGAGACATTTGAGTACTTAACTGCTGACTGAAGTAAGCAATGGGATGACCATTCTGAGATAAAATGGCTCTAATGCCTTTCCCAGAGGCGTCTGTCTCCAAGGTAAATGGTTTAGCAAAATCAGGTAATGAGAGAACAGGGGCGGTGCTAAGGACTTGTTTCAGCTGCTGAAAGGCCATTGTTGCGGCCTCTGTCCATTTATAATTATCCTTACGTAGCAAATCTGCTAACGGACCAGCAATTGTAGCAAATTACTTAATGAATCTGCTGTAATATCTAGCTAGCCCAAAGAATCTGCGGTAATCTCTAGCTAGCCTAAAGAAACCTTAACCTCCTTTACTGAGCTGGGAACAGGCCATTCTTGAATGGTAGTAATTTTCTCAGGATCCACTGAAACACCCTGATGAGAAATGACATGCCCAAGATAACCAACAGATGTAGTACCAAAAATACACTTAGTTTTCTTAGCTACAAGCTGATGTTCTCGCAGTGTAGTCAAAACTATATGCAAATGCTTCAAATGTGATTCCCAAGTTGGACTATAAATGAGAATGTCGTCAAAGAATACCAAAACGAACCTTCGAAGAAATGGTCGAAAAACACTGGTCATGAGACTCTGAAATGTTGAAGGAGCGTTGGTGAGGCCAAATGGCATTACGAGAAACTCGTAATGCCCATCATGTGTTCGAAACGCTGTCTTTGCTTCATCCCCAACCCTGACCAGAATATGATGATAGCCAGCTAATAAATCGAGCTTAGTGAAAAACTTGGCTCCAAAAAGTTCATCAAACAAGTTATCAATGGAAGGGATGGGAAATCGATATCGAACTGTGATGGCATTGAGAGCTCCATAATCAACACAAAAATGACAGGTCCCATCTTTCTTACTCACCAAAAGGACTGGAGAAGAAAATGAACTTGTACTTGGTTGAATAATCCAATCTCGAAGCATCTCGGCTACCAATTTCTCCATCTCTTGCTTCTGAAAGTGAGGGTATCTATACGGCTTCACATTCACCAGAATAGTTTGAGGTAATAGATGAATGGAGTGATCACAATAACGTGTTGGAGGCAATCCCTGAGGTTTCTGAAACACATCATCAAACTGTCGAAGAAAGTGAGCAATGTCGACAGTCTGTTTTGCTCAGAGGTTGGCACCTGTGGTAACAATTCAAGCCGATAGTAGGCAGCAATAGCATGGCGCTTGTGCAATCGCTTCAAGCCATTGAACTGGACTGGCTGTATTATCAATGAGCTCTCACCTTTCCACTGAATTCCTTCACCCTTATACTGAAATTCAAAGAGTGACGTGCCATAATTCGTCATTACCGGACCCAAAGTTGAAAGCCAATTGATTACCAATACCATATCCCAACCTTGGATAGGTAAAACATAAAAATTAGCTTTAATTTCCTTCCCTTGAATCACTAACAGAACCTGGTGTACCATCCCTGTACAAATTAGCTTTTCACCACTGCCAACCAGCACTGAGAAATGATTTGTTGCCGTTACAGTGAGATTCAAGAAGGAAGCGACTCTCGTTTGGACGAAATTATGCATGCTGCCACCATCTAATAACACCTGAATAGGTTTGCCATTCACAGCACCTTGAAAACGGAGAGTCGAAGCAGCGCAGCCACCAGTTAAAGCATTACAGGAAATAGTAGATTGGAGCGGTTCAGGTGAATATGAAGAGAAATCAATCAGATCGGGAACGGTCTGTGTTTGGTCGGTGTTTGGTTCTACAGAATCAGGTGGGTCAGTTTCCTCCTCTAACAATAACAACTGTGGTTTGGCTTTACATTTATGGTCCCAGGTATATTTCTCATCGCAGTGGTAACACAAGCCCTGAGCACGGCGTTGTGCAGCTTCAGTAGGGGTTAAACAACAAAAGGGAATTTTGGAACCTCCATGTAAAATCGCAGTGTTAGGGTTTATTTGGGATGATGAAGAATTGGGAATTTGGGAATTAGCAATTTGGGTATGTCGTTTTGAAGTAGGCAGACTGGGTTTATTGTTCCCTAAAATGGGCTGAAATTGGCCCCTCTCCATTGCAACCCATTGCTAGTGTAATAAGGCCAATTGCATGGCTTCATCAAGTGTGGTGGGCTTATAGACCAACACGGAATGTTTTATTTCGGCTCGCAAGCCCGAAATGAAACGATGACTTTAACTCGACAAATAAACGGTGCAGTTTGTTATGGCTTCAAACCGAGATCTGTAGTCACTAACAGTGGTGGTTTGCTGGAGCTTAGCCAAGAGCCCTTTCGGCTCCTCCAAATCATGTGGTTTAAAATGCTGGAGGATGGTGGCAGTGAAAGTGGACCAACCTGTGAGCTGTCGTGTAACATCCCTTCCCCATATTAAGGGTTAGGACCTAAAATTTCAATGCATGTAAGCTCAAAGAGAGATTAAGGAAATGCATTTTTCTT
>JAOSBK010029498.1:0-11865 GCA_027568895.1 Erythroxylum shatona | reverse complement strand
ATATTGGGCTTGACTTTGGTTTGATTTGATTAATTAGATTAATTAAATTGAAACAAAGTTATTAAAGAAAAAGGAGGGCATATTTTGGTTTTTATAGCTAAAATGTGTAGCTGCACATTTAGCATTGAACTACTAAATTAAACATGGTCTTTATCATACTTTATCATCATTAAATGGAGTAATGATCTTATCATTAAATGATTTAATGGTTGTCTTTTAATGATGGCATGTAACCTTTTAGCATTCAATTGATTAAAGAAAAGAAGAGGTGCATTTGATGTACTCTCTCTTCTTTCTTTCATATCATAACCAAAAATGAGAGGGCCTTATTTAGGTTATTGGTCTTTTCGTATAGCCATCTTGAAACAAATGAGAAAAGTCTCATTTATTAGCTTCTTTATGATTGATTAAAGAATGAAATGATGTATTGGATGCATCATCACTTCCTTCTTTCATGTTAATTGAAATTGAGAGAGAGTGTGAAGAAGTTGTTCTTGCATTTTTGACTTACTCTATCTTCTAATGCATGCCTAGCCGAAACTTGAATGAGAATAGTCTCATTTTTTGGCTTCTTTCTTATGAGAAAAATATCCTTAAAATATTTCTTCTCCTTTACCACCAAAAGATCTTGTTAACCAAGTTGTCTAAGAAGAACAAGTGGTAGATCAGATTAGTTGAGGATACAATAACAAGGAGAGGATACCTTGACAAAAGAAAGGTTACAAAATTGAGGAGTCAAAGTTATAGCAAAGATTTGGAGAGGATACAAAAATGAGGAGTCAAAGCTGTAGCAAGGAGTTGGTATATTTCTACCATCTTGTTCTTATGCTAATTATGTTCCTTATACTGGATCATGTATGGTTTATACATGTTGATTTGGTTATGTTGTTTTTGTTGTGTTTTGATTTTAGAAAAAGTTTTGAAATCTATCATTTTATCCTTGCATGCTTTTGTTTTTGATCCAACATTTCAGAGCCATTTTATTATACATGATTTCAATTCCCATATGTGATTTATAGGTTGGCATTTAAATTTTGTATGTTGCATATTTTATGTGATAGAAATATATATGGTGTATGTTTTGTTCTTTTGGTTGTCCATAGAATATAGTTTTACCTTGTAAATTTTCTTCGTTTAGTTTGTAATAAGAAGGGTGGCCTATCATCGTCACATTTCCTCCTTAGCTTCATTTTTCTATTTTCTTTAATTTTATAATGTACACATTTTTGTAATATTGAAGATGGAGCAACCATGGATCGAAAAGAAGAATAGGTAATGGTTTCGGTGTATCCTTTGGTGTATTTAACAAAGTTTTGATTGTTTATGAAAACTAAAGTATTGGAATTTTTGTTTAATAAAGTTTCGATTTTATGAAAACTAAAGTGCTAGAATTTTTTGATTGTCGGATTTACCAAAAGCAAGTGTTGGAATTTTTGTTTTCATATTGCCAAAGTTTTGATTTTAATGAAAAAAGTGCTGGAATTTTGTTTTTCAAAGTGACCAATTTTAGTTTTATAAGAAAAGGATAGCAAGAAGGTCGCAATTGTACGAGGAAAAAGAAAACTCAAAGAGTGACAGACGAGTAATGTGAGAGGTGATTATGAGAGATGGCTTCGTTCTCCAGATCTTTGAAGATTCCAGGTTGGGCAATCTTCTCCATGGCATTACCTCATCACCCATCCCCTCTTTCCCGTTCTTCTCTCTCTACACTAGTTCTGCAGCCTTCCCTCCACCCAAATGCCGAAATCCCAACCAAATCCCTAACTCAAAACCAAAACTATAACCCCAATCTTCCCTTGACTCACAATAGTCCTAAAAACCCCTTGCAAACTAGACCCTCCCATAACAACAACCCTAGCTTTTGAACCAAAATATAAGACCGATTTAGTTAACCCAGCAGAACAGGGTTAGCAAAATCATGGAAAGCGGTAGTAGAAAATGGGGCAGAAACTTCAACAGGTACTTCACTAAGCTATTTCCCACCGGAGACAAAGGATGATAAAATTTATGTGATACCCCCTCCAGAGCTAGTGCAACAAGGAGCCTCAAATTTTCAGTTAGCGTTGATTAGGTTCTTCCTTGGTAAGAGACCTGCCTTCCTAGTTGTGCAACGTGCCTTGAATAAATCTTGGTCTGAGTTTGGATTGAAAGAAATTATGATTACCAGTTCCAATAATTTTCTATTTAAGTTTGAATCTGACGTAGGAATCCTGTCGGTTCTGGAAAAGAGCCCTTGGCACATCCAAGGTAAACCCTTATTTATGAAGAAATGGAGTTTGAATGGAGGGGAATAGGAGGTTGTGCGAAGGCTCTAGTGTGGGAAAAATTCTTTAATATCCTTGTTGAGTACTGGACAACCGAAGGGCTTAATCGAATAGCAAGTGTGGTAGGAAACCCACTCCTAATGGATTCACCTACTGCTTGGATGGTACTAATAGTTTATGCTAGGATGTGTGTTGAAATGGACTTACAAACCAATTGGCCTACAACATTCCAATTAGAAACATATAATGAGGTTGGGGAGATATCATATAAAGAAGTTAGCATCAAATATAAATGGAGGCCTGCACAGGTTACTCAGACCAAAGAATGGGCACCAACACGGAGAGTTTTCAAAACTGGAGAATATTATGAATTGGCAAAAGGAAAAGAGGTACTAAATATTAACCATGAGCAGCAAGGAGGGGATTTACCTTCCACAAGTCAACCCACACAGCAAAAAAAGGAGACTTGTATCCCGAAACCCAAAGCAAAGGTCTAGGTCCACTGCTAATGGAACATATTGCAGGCATAAACCAATTGATGGAACAATTCTCCAATGCTTAAGGGAGTCCAGACATACATGGCAAGGCACAGATAACCCAAGAAGTTTCTGCTAGAAACCTTGAGTATCCGCAAATCAATGCCATAAGTCAAGTAGGTACCTCCTCTCCTCCTCCTAGATCTGAATTGATTCCTGAGAGTCCTGGAAATGAAGGGGGAAAAGGGGGATTTTACTGTGAAAAGAGGTAGAAAGTAGGTGTCCCTCCTAGTTTTTTGTTTATGGATTTAGTTTTTTGGAATATTAGGGGGCTCAATAACCCCAAAAAATAATTAGCTGTTCATGCTTTGCTCAAGAGAATGTTAGTTCATTTTGTGTGTTTACTAGAATCTAATATTAGGTCCCCCTTTATTTGAATAAGGTTTGCTCCTCAATTTTCCCTAGGTGGCCTTTTTATAGCAATATAGATAGTGCCTCTAATGCCAGAATAGTGCTAGCTTGGGATTCGAATAGCTATCATTGCCACATCCTGAATTCTACGGATTAGTTAGTGCATCTAGAGTTGTCTCCTAGAACCAACTCCACCCCCTTTCTATTGACTTATGTTTAAGGTTCCAATAACCAAAACCATAGGAAGTTCCTCGGGAGTGACTTGGAAAACTTTAGTCTTTCCATATCCTCCACGCCTTAGATAATTGTTGGGGACTTTAATGCCATCTTACACCCTCATGAGGATGAACCTAATAGTCACTCAGCTCTCCAAAGTATGACTAACTTTAGACATTGGGTTGATGGTCATGCACTTTACGACCTTAACTTTAGTGGTCTTTGTTTCACGTGGAACAACAAATAAAGTGGGCATAATTATGTTGCCAGGAAGCTAGATAGGACTCTCATTAATTCTGCTTGGAGCTCCAATTTTCCTCGTGCTTATAGTGTCATTCATTATCTGAACATTTAAGATCATTCTCCTTTAGAGGTCAAATTTGGTTTCCCCATTCAGAGAACATCTCCTTTTAGGTTCTTTAACTTTCTTTCCTCTCAACCTAATTTTTTGCAACTAGTGGAGGAAGCTTGGTCATCCCATATAAGGGGATCTCCTATGTTTTGTGTAGTGTCCAAACTTAAAATGGTAAAAAGAGTACTCAAAGCTCTTAACTTAGGACAAGCGGGAGATGTCAATGAGAGAGTCAAGAACTGTCAAGATTCACTTCATACCATTCAAGACAAATTGAGGCATGTACCTCAATCGAATGTGTTACTTGCTTAAGAATCAGATGCCATCAATGATCTCATTAGAGCCTTAGATGATCAATAGTCTTTCCTTAAACAGGCTTCTAGGATTAAGTGGTTAAGGGAAGGGGATAGGAACACCAGGTTTTTCACAACTCCTTAATAGCCAACAGAAACAGAAACACTATCAATTCTTTAGAAGTAGGTAATAGGAGAAGGATAGTCGGCCTTGAAGAGATTCAAGAACAATTTGTTGACTTCTTTCAATGTTCCTCCAAGGACTTTATGGAGCCCCTTTTTCCTCAAGCCATATCTGAAAGCCTCTCTACTCCTCTCATAACTGAAGTTTTAGCTCAAGAATTTAAAGAGGTTTTTGACTCTTTCAATCCGAATAAGGCACCTGGCCCAGACTGGTTCAATGGTGTTTTCTTCAAACATACTTAGCACATCATTAGGGAGGATATTACTAAGGCTATACAAGATTTTTTTCAGCATGAGAAACTTCTTAAAGAGCCTAAATCTACCTTTATTACTCTAATTTTGAAAAAAGCTCACCTGTCCTCAGTGGTAGATTATCGGCCTATCTCCTGTTATAACAAGCTGTACAAAGTGATGGCAAAGATCTTAGCCAATCAGATTAGAGTAATTCTCCCCCACATTATTAGTCCTAATCAAAGTGCTTTCATAAAAGATAGGAGAATTGGTGATAACATCCTGCTTGCCCAAGAAATTTTCAAAAATTACCACCTTTCTAATAATCAAAATAGATGTGCCTTTAAGATCGACCTCCAAAAAGTCTATGACTCCATCCATTGGGATTTACTCTTTAATTCTTTAGAGGCTCTAGGCCTTCCTCCCAAGTTCATATCTTAGATCCAAGAGTGTACTTCTTCCCTTTCTTACTCCATTTTGATCAATGGATCTTCTACCAAGTACTTCAAAGGTAAATCTGGGCTTAGACAAGGAGACCCCTTATCCCTTTACTTTTTTATTATTTGCATGGAAGTTTTTTCTAGGAGCTTGAATGATTGCATTGTTAGAAACCCTTCCTTTAAATATCATTGGTGATGCAAATCTTTTAATCTCACCCATCTTCTGTTTGCGAATGACCTCTTGCTGTTCTGTCATGTTGACATCAACGCAGCCCAACTCTTGAACAATTGTCTTAATTCCTTCTCTCGTTTTTCAAGAATGGATATGAATCCTTCCAAGAGTCAGTTCTTCTTTTCTCATGGCATGGAGCACTTGACCAACCAATTGGCACAAATGTCTGGCCTTGGTAGAGGTTCCCTACCTATAAAGTATCTAGGAATTCACCTTATTATAGGAAGGTTATCGAGGAGAGAATGTTTACCCTTATTGAATAAGATTGATGTGAGGGTAAATAAATAGACCCACAAAAACCTTTCCTATGCTAGTAGACTTCAACTAATGAGTTCCATCCTTTCTTCATTCCAGGTGTATTGGGCCTCTCTCTTTAGTCTCCCATCTTTTGTCCTCAAAGAAGTAGAAGCTAAACTCAGTAACTTTCTATAGGCTGGGAGGGTATATAGTCACCATCAATCCAAAGTTAAATGGAACCTCCTTATAAAACCAAAAAAGGAAGGGGGCTTAGGGATTAAACATTTTCCAACTTGGAACATTGTTTTGTTAGGAAAGAGGATTTGGTACCTTTTCTATGATTGTGAAGCCATGTGGGTTAAATGGGTGCATGCGATCATTTTGAGACAGAAAATTTTTTGGAATGCTCAACCTACCACTAATAGCTTCTGTAGTTGGAGAAAACTCTTGAGTGTGAGGGAAAAATTAGGGAATCAATTTAGATTTAGGATAGGTAATGGGCAGTCCACTGTCTTATAGCAGGATCCTTGGCATCCGAGGAGAATCCTAAGGAATTTCTTATAACCTAGATAGATATATGGATCAGGGTTTCCTATGACAATAAAGGTTTCTGAAATAATTAGTAATACTGTATGGAGGTGGCAGGTATTTCCTATGGAGCTTATCTAGGACTTTGAGCCTATTAAATACCAACTGAATAGTTCTCCGGATCACTTGGAATGGCTACCTAGTTCTTCAAAAATTTACACCAATGTTTCAGCTTATAACCTCTTGAGACCATCATCCCAACAAGTACCTTGGTACTCCTTGATTTGGTTCAAACATAAAAGCCCAAGATGTTCATTCATTCTTTGGCTAGCCATCTTAAAAAACTTCCAACAAGGAATAAACTTCACTTTCTATATACCCCTAACCATTGTTCCCTTTGTATTTCGGATATGGAATCCAATGAACATATGTTTTTTCATTGCCCTTACTCAAAATTTGTTTAGACCCATTGCCTAACCCACTTCCAAATCAACATTCCCAATTACTCTATCCTTCCTTCTATCCTATCTTGGTTTCACCAACCTCCTCAGCAGAGTTCCATCTTCCCTATTTTTTTATCCACTACGGTCTACCACATTTGGACCGAAAGGACCTCTAGAGCTTTCAGGGATGTAGCTATGGAGATGGAGAGCTTAAGAGACAGGATAATCTTCCAAGTTCTGGAGCTTCTCAGCCTAAACACTTCGAGAGGTAATTAGAACTTTTTATATACTAACATTGTCATGCAGGTTGCTGTTCCGCTGGGGAGACAAATCCAATTCTTTCAATGCATTAAACTACTAGTTCACGGGCACAACAAACTTTCAACTACAATCTAGTTCCATTGCCTTAAGGAAGGTGAGTCAACGGAGGGAAAATCATTTCCTACAGATGATATAGCTTGTAAGGTATGCGAACGAAGATATTCATGACAGTGGACAAGGTAAACAACATGACTTCCTTACATTCTACTTCTTTAGTTCGGGTGATTGCGACTTTAGTATTTTGAGTTTGGATTATGTATGTTGGTATTTTTGTGTTGATAGCTTGTTGTTGGTGCACTTGGGTTCTTGGGTTGTAAAAACCAGCTTTCTATAGCTTCTTGGTAGGAAGTTTATGGAGGAGAGTAGTTGGTAGTATTGTCACAAGGCTGAGCTAGGTTCCTTATGATTTTGTCCTAACTTGTTTCGTTGCTAGGTATGGGATTTTTGTTTAGCAAATCCCTTGTTATGTACATAACCTCTTCTTATTTTTTTAATAAATTTTATTGAATTACCAAAAAAAATTTAGTTTTATGAAAATGTCATTATACACTTTTTACCGAATGTGCCAGGTCATGTGGATGAAGAGTTCAAAGCGGAAGATCCAAGTCTAAGAAAAAATTGTTGGGCCTAAAAACCTTGTAATTTTATTTATATTCTAGGATGGACAATCAAAAGTGGCCTATTAGTTCATAAGAATAATGGATAAATCGATGCAAATAATATATGATATTATGTGATTGTATTCCACTTAGAAAATTGACAATCTTAGGCTTTGCCATGCATTCATTATGTATGAGATATATAGTGAAACAATATAGCATGGATAATAAATTGTATTTAGATAAGATATTATTTACTAAAATGTAAAACGCAAAAAGATTGAGTGGGAGAGGATGCTCTTGTGAGAGTCCACGATCTCCATGTGATGGTCCGTCTGCATGTGGTGAAGTGTTACTCCCTACCAGAGGATATGAATCCTAGATCTTGCATGGTTTGGGTCTCCATAAGTACCCTTATGGATGAATCAAATGATTACACACTTAACATGTTTTATCAATAACCTGCCCATTGTAGCTCTATTGGTAAAAGTATGGACCAAATCATGACACTTCTCAAAAAGTTAGGCATGAAGATGCTTGGTAGTTTTTTGAGTAGGAGGGTCCTGATTTTTCTTTTAATGGATAAGGTGGCTCACCATCACTTAGTCCGTTATAGGTAAGAAAAATAACCGCAGTATAAAGTTTTAAATTTTTAAAGTTTCGTTAAATCTATCATCAAGCATACATGCATCATGATTTTATACAAAGTTCCAAAATTGTTGACTAGTATACTCATGCTTTAATAATTTATATTTTCAAACATAATAAAAAATAATATGAATCAACTCACTTTGCTCTTGACTAATAACAAATTGGAAAATGGAGAGAATTTTAATGAATGGAGACATAACCTTGACATTGTTCTTCAATATGAAATAATTTCATAGGTATTAACGAATAATGAGCATACACCTCCAGGTGGCAATTCAACTTCTGAACAAGTCCAACAATATGAACGATGACAAAATGTTGATAGGACTGAGTGCCATAATCTAGCTTCTATCAGCGGAATGTTGCAAAAGCAAATTGCTTGCATGAAAACTGTTAGTGCAATGATCCATCACTTATATGAGATGTTTGGTGTGAGGACTAGGTTTGCAAGAGTGAAAGCTATGCAAACCTTTCATAGTCTCAGACACAAAACCTGGTGAACTGGTGTGGGATTACATGCTTAAAGTAATCTCTATGGGTACTAAGGATAAGATGCTTGGGGCGAATATGGATGTAGACATGTAGATAATTATGATCATCAATAGCTTAAACTCATCTTTTCAACATTTTAAGTTGGATTATAAGCTTAATAGCAAAGATTACACCTTAAGTGAGTTGATGAATACCCTCTAGAGTATGAAAGAGATATTAAATATCAAGTCTAATGGGCTCGAGGCTAATGTATCACCTTCTTCTAAGCCCAAGGGTAAGGGTAAGCTAAAGAAGAAGGGTCCAATGAAAAAGAAGGCCTAAACAAAGGTCAAGGTCTAACCCATGAAAAAGAAGGCCAAAGCGGACACCAAGGAAAAGTGTTTCCAATGTGGTTAATAGGGTCAATGGAAAAGAAATTATGTAGTCTACCTTGAGTACCTCAAAATCAAACAAGGTATGGGTTTCCTAAGTTTGTTAGGAACTAGAAATGTGGCAGATTCATCTGATTCTTAGATATTAGAGTCAAGAGCCACTAATCATGTTTGTAATTCTTTGTAGGGGTTATAGCAAGGAAAAGATTACATAAAGACCAGTTTCAAGTCAAGATAGCAGATGGATCCTATGTTTCACTAGAATCAATTGGAGTAGTTATCTTAGACTTTCCTAGTGGTCATATGTTATATTTTGAGGATGTTTATTATATGCCAATGACTTTAAGGAACATGATTTTTGTCTTTTTTCAAATAAAATCTGGTTATTCCTTACATTTTGAAAATGATGTTTCAATATATGAGAATAAGGATTTTATTTGTAATGTGATAATTAAACAGGGATTGTTTTTTATAGAACATATGACAGGCTCACTAAACACCACAGAATTAATAAAACCAAGACAATCCAATGAATCTAGAATTAATTGAAAATATTTGTGGCACTTAAGAATGGGTCATATTAATCATAAAAGACTTGACAGGTTAGTGAAGGATGGGATCCTTGCAGGTTTCGATAATGATCCATTACCCACCTGTGAATTTTGTATTGAAGGAAAAATGACTAAGGCCTCATTTCCTTCCAAAGGAAATAAATCTGAATCCACGTTGGACCTGGTACATACTGATGTGTGTGGGCCCATGAATGTACAAGCTAGAGGAGGTTATGAATATTTCATAACCTTTATAGATGATTATTTTAGACATAGCTATTAGTATTTGATGCATAAAAAGAGTGAGTCCTTTGAAAAGTTCAAAGAATTCAAAGTTGAAGTTGAGAAGTAGCTAGGCAATCCGTTAAAACAACTTCGATCAGATCGAGATGGTGAGTACTTATCTAGAGAGTTCCACCAATTTCTATTTGACAATGGAGTTATTTCCAACTTGTTAGCTGCTCGAACACCTTAATAGAATGGTGTAGAACAAATGATGAATAAGACTCTATTAGAGATGGTAAGATCAATGATGTCCTACACTAGCCTTCCATAATCGTTTTGGAGATATGCCATATAAACAAAAACTTATCTTCTTAACTTTTCTCCATCCAAATCGATGCCTAAAACACCTAGATAATTATGGACTAGTCAAGTGCCTTCATTGTGACACTTAAGGACTTGGGGTTGCCTAACTTTTGTTCTAAGGCTTGAATCCACAGAGATGGAACCACGATCAAAAGTATGTTTGTTTGTAGGATATCATACAGGTACACTAAGGTACCATTTTTATAGTCCTCAGGACAAGAAGATATTTGTGTTAACAAATGCGACCTTCTTGGAGGAAGAATTTGTGAGAAATCACAAAGGAAGAAGTGAAGTAGTACTAAAAGAGTTAGTTATTTCATCCAAATCAAGAGTTGATTTGGATATAGCAGAACAATATGTCAAAATAGATTTAAGAGTTGAATCAGAAGAGTAGCCTGAACTTCAAGTAGTGCCTAGATGTAGTGGGAGGGTTGTGAGATAACCAGATAAGTATCTAAGTCTAAGAGAAGGTATAATTGCCATCTTAGACTAAGAAGAAACTGATCCAATTACTTATACACATGCTATTAATGATGTTGATGCAGAAAAATGGCTTAAGGCGATGGAATCAGAAATAGATTCCATGTACACCAATGAAGTCTTGACCCTTGTAGATCTACCAACAGATGTAAACGCTACAGGGTGTAAATGGATTTACAAAAGTAAAAGAGGATCTTAGACTTTTAAAGCTAGATTGGTAGCTAAAGGCTATACTAAAAAAGAGGGTATAGACTATGATGAGAAATTTTCTTCAGTTTCCATGCTTAAGTCCATCATAATTCTTTTGACCATAGCAACCTATTTTGATTATGAAATATAGCAAATGGGGATCTTGAAGAGACCATTTATGTGGCCCAAATAGAAGGATTCATTAAGCTAGGTAATGAGCATAAGGTATGTAAATTATAGAGGTCCATTTATGAACTTAAGTAAGCATCTAGGTCTTGGAACATTAAGTTTGATACATTTATCAAAACCTACGAGTTCATACAAAACGTAGTTGAGCCTTGGTTCTATAAAAGGATACAAGAAGGCATGGTTACTTTCCTAATCCTGTATGTTGATGACATTCTACACACTCGAAATGATGTAGGAATGTTATCTACGATTAAGGGATGACTAAACAAACAATTCTCAATTAAGAATTTAGGAGAGGCTAACTATGTTATAGGGATTAAACTTATAAGGGATCGTAAGAAAAACTAATAACATTGTCTCAAATAACCTACATTAAGAACATGCTCAATAAGTTTGCCATGCAAGATTTCAAGAGGGGTTTCACACCTATTAGAAATGGAATCAAGAGCAAGCACCTAAGACCCAGGAGGAGGTTGAACACATGCATAACATTCCACATGCTTCGGTAGTTAGAAGTTTAATATATGCTATGCTTTGTACTAGACTAGATATCTATTACGCAGTGGGACTGGTAAGTAGATTTTAGTCCAATCCAAGAGTGGAGCATTGGATTGCAGTAAGTGCATTCTAAAGTATGATCATAGTACGAAGAACTTAATGCTTGTTTACCTTAGAAGTAATCTTATTCCAAGAAGATATACAGATTTTGATTTCTAATCAAATGTGATTCAAGGAAATCAACTTCTAGTTCTATATTTGTTTTGGGAGGTGGAGCTATAGTCTGGGGGAGTGTCAAGCAATCCTGTGTTGCTGATTTGACTATAGAGGTTGAGTATGTTGCTGCTTCTAAAGCAATAAAATAAACATTCTGGCTTCGTAAGTTCCTAACTGATTTGGAAATAGTTTCTGAGGGAGAAATGTAACATCCCATCACCGATAGGAAGGGTAGAATAGTAATTTGGAATGGTTTATGAGTGTTTAGAATTGTCTTGATATGTTCATGCATCCACATACATGTGAATAGTGAATTTTGCACATGTAAATGACTGTGCATGCATTCATGACATTTCCCGGTATATTTGGTCATAAATGTGATTGTTATGAAAAATGTGATTTATGTGTATGAAA
>JAOSBK010029440.1:0-11869 GCA_027568895.1 Erythroxylum shatona | reverse complement strand
ATAATATATTATTAACAAGTCATAATGTTAATACATGAATCACATATATGTCCATTGGCCTAGGGCACACTACTAACCAGCCACGCATTATGTAATCTCACAGTTTTCTTTTCTTGCTTTAGAATCCTATTTAAACAATGATTAGTTTCTACCATTTTCTGTAATGGTGACTTTGATTTTAGGTTTGTTTTCTTCACCTTTTTTCTATTATAATTATTCGATTCCTTTTGTCATTTACACCTCTTGATTGCATCTAACCTCATCGAATCAAACAAAACAAAGCTTCCTTCTAATTTTCATGCTACAAAAATATCCCACCTCAAAGCAAACTCTAGTCTGGTCCTTCAATTTCACTTCTCAAAGCTTCAAACTTTCTTTCTCTTTGTGTGTGTAAATCACTTAAAGGTGTTGCCATAGAGTCGATATCTGTTGGGTATGAAATCTTCCTGACAAGTAGCAAAAACTTCCAAATGAAAATAAACCATTTGAGGTGAAATGGGTCCTAATGTTTGATAAAATCTTTTCTTGACATATATTATTTGATATTATCTCCTTTGTTTAAATTTATTTTGGTGCTTAAATTAATGTTTGTTTTATTTTAGGAGAAAAAAAGTGAAGATTGCATCAAACTAGGACTCTATTAATGATAATCATGAATTTTGGATGAAGTGAAGAGATTGCTGTAGTGGATAAGACTATAAAAGGGACATTTCTCACAATAGAAATTTTGGATGAAGTGAAGAGATTGCTGTAGTGGATAAGACTATAAAAGGGACATTTCTCACAATAGAAAAAAGGTGCTCACTTCTTACTTTTTTAACAATTCTTCTTAGTCTTTCTTCTATTTTTGTTATTAGAGCAAAAGCCATTTATAGCTAAACTCAGTTATTCTGATTCAAGAAGGTTCAATACTCTAATTGTGACCTTATGAGGTTTTGTATTTCAAACTTTTATTCACGTTTTAATTCAAGTATTTCTTGTTTCGAGTTCTTATATTTCATGAATGATTGATATTAAATTAATCTAATTATTTAATTTAATATTAATTATTCTATCGCTATCCAAGAATTCAGTGATCTGTAATTATCATGAAAGAATGATACAACTAGCAAATAGGTTATTTAAAACTAAATTAAATGGTTGCAACTATCTCAATTATTTAATTTAGAATTTCGTCTTTTTCACGAAGCTTATTGCTATCATTTATTTGATATGGAATGATATCATACTCATTTAATAGATGATCAGTTTTGGTTCGGATGTTGAGTTTAAACTAATTAATTTAGAAAAATTTAAGACTTATTACGGCCATCCGATTATGTTTCAAACTAACAGCTTGAATCTTGAAAATATTTTTTTAGATCAATGATCAATGTTACAATTAGATGGGATCCTTCCTTTAAATCGAAGTTTGGTAATCTTGACTTTCTCATATTTGAATTCAGTCAATTTAATTTGTTTTTGTATTACTGTCAGTTAATCAGTTATTTAATCAAACCCCCTTTTTATTTTATTACTTGAAATTAAGAAACCAATGTTTAATTCTCTAAGGATTTGACCTAGTTCCACGACTACTACAAAAGTTTGGAGAATCGGAATTATTTTAGGGGCTTCAAAAAACCAATCAATGTTTTCAGTAAAACATTGTGAAATATACACAACAATCAAGCTCTTTTAGTTGTCTCAAATTTGTCTACACACCCTCATTTTCAACTCCTCTCTAAGTAATTATAACGAATACCTACAACACTATAAATGGCTCCTTTTCATCTTTTCAATTTCTTCTTTTTTTTCCTTTAGACACTGACACCATCAATTCATAGGCAAGGTGAGTCTTTCAAGCAGGAGCTCTTTTTGGATGGTCTTACATCTCCAAATTTGTTCCTTTTATTGCTTTCTACTAATTTCTTTGGCATTAAGACACTCGATGTTAGAAATCATACATATTTGTTTACATTAAACGTCTGTGGTTATGTTGTAGGTGAACGACTCCAAGAATCTAATAAGATCATCAAGAAATACCTAGATTGAGTTCTTGTAAGTTCTTCATTTACACTTGCATTTCTTAGATTCTGGAGCTCCTATTTTATGCATAATATAAAATGTCTTTGTATAAAGAAATATAATTTCTTTATACCATATGATTAAATGTGGAAGGAAAAGGCTTTCGATTTTTTAGGGCCTACTCTTTAAATTGCATTTTTGTCTTTGGGTTGTCATTGTTTTATTGCTAATGGTGTGTGCATTATCAAGTAAAACCTTCTACTTTTTACTATTATTGGTGTGTGCATTATCAAGTAAAACCTTTTACTTTTTACTATTACTGGTGTGTGCATTTGGTGAATATGCATCCACTTCTTACAACCTTATATACCATCGACACCCTTCACTTTGTACCCTGGGACTACCAATTACTTTTACTTTTGAAGACAAGAAATATTAATCTCTTATCTATGATTCAACTCCCGTCTCTTACAAAAACACAACTTTTACTTTTAAACCTATGAATCCTCAATTTTTTTGGTTTTTCTCTTGAAATTTAAAATTGAAACTTTGTAATCATAATTGTTTGACAAATGCAAACAAAGTGAAAATTCTTTTGACATTCTTATTGTTTGGAGCTTCTAACTAGAAAATTTAGAAAAATGATCTAGTTTTTAGTTGCTTGAAGCAAAATGAAAAACTAATTTGAAGAACTTGTTAAATCCTCTCCATAAAACTGCTATTTTGGCATCATCCCTGCAACTGAAAAAGATCTTGTACAACATCATTGTCATTCATATTTTTAATGTATCAAAACAAACATGTCCCATTATGTTTTGTCATATTACTAATTTATTAATTATCATAGGCAACTTAGCAACATATATAAAAGTATTCTCTTTAAAAGACTATCCCACAACTTAGTAATATATATATATAAGTATTATCTTCAAAAGACTTTTCTTAACATAGAAGAGGTTGTAGCAATGTTCATATACACCTTAGCTCACCATAAAGAGAGTAGGATAATTAGCCTACTTTTTCTCCATAGTAAAGAAACTGTGAGTTGGCAATTCCATCAAGTTCTTTATAGAATTATAAGATTACTTCATATTTTGCTCAAGAAGCTAGAGCCTATTACTCAAGATTGTCAAGTTGAAAGATGGAAATGTTGTCAAGTAATTGAACATTATAATTAACCTATAACATTAATCTGAAAGGTTTTATTTGCTAAATCATTTTTTTAATTTGTAGAGTTGCCTAGAAGCCTTAAACGGGATATTAATTAAAGTTACACCTCCTAGTGAAGATAAGCCCTAATATCATACAAGAAAAGGATACACACGATGATTGTGTGCTTTAATTCATATGTGTATTGCCTGGTTGAAAGGGCCCTACACACAATGATTGTGTGCTTCAAAATGAGATCTCAAGGCCTCATGGTCTACGAGTCCCTTAACGTAAATTTATGTTACAATATTTAGTTTGGTTTCTCTTTGGGTTATGCTACTCAATCATCTTATTGTTCAATTATGAAGGTTGTTATTACTTAGTTGACTCTAGCTATTGCAATGCAAATGGATTTCTTACTCCATATCAAGGGCAACGCTATCACCTCAAAGATCTCGATGGCCATCGACCAAAGACAGCACAGGAATACTTCAATATTAACATTCCAAAGTAAGGAATGTTATTGAGAATTGTTTTGGAATGTTGAAAGAAAGATGGAAGATCCTTGCATCCCATTCATTTTTCTTAATTCAAACCTAAGTTTGCATTATAATGCCTTGTTCCCTTCTACACAACTTGATTCACAAGCTCACAAGATTTGATCTACAAGAGTTAATCACTGAAGATGAAGAGGAGAGTGAGGAAGATGAGAGTGATGAAGATGATGAAATGGAATACATTACACATATTAGTCTAACTAATAAGTTATTGACATTCAGAAATAATATGGTAACCAACATGTATAATATGTGGAGAACTATATCTAATGACATGATGTGAATTTGGAATTTAAGATATATTTGTTTCATATGCTTACTAGATTGTTGGAATGTTTTGATTTTGATTAAAGTACCTGAATAGTGAACATCTCTGTTTGTTTAGTATTAACAATATATGACTGAGTTATTTGATTACTTTTAAAATGCACCCATGTGAACATCTCTATTTGGTTGACCTTGTGTAAGTGAGTTATTGGATTTCATTATTGTATTCAAATTTTCAACAAAGTTATTTTTGTTATACGTTATTTCCTTGATAGCTCTTACATTGTCATACTTTTATTAGGAATGGTTATAGCTACCTATGAGAGGGGAAAGAATAAGCAATATTGGACAGATGTTGAGGTTAAAGCTTTAACCGAAATTTTGCAGGAACTAACTTGTGATCCTTTATGGAAAGTAGACAGGAGATTTAAGAGCAATTACATGGTTAAAGTGCATAAGATGTTGTTGAACAAGATTCCCAATTTTGATAAGGAAGTTGATCCCTACATTGACTCTAAGATTAAATCATTACGAAACAAGTACAATACAAATTTTGAAATGTGTATACAAAGTGGTTGTCAGTGGGATTATGTTCATCATAAGATCAATTGTGAGAAATAATGGTTTCATGAATGGTAATTGGTAAGGACATCGAATTCAAAGTTAATTAGGCTCTTATCTTAGTAGTTTCTATTCTCATAATTATAACATTTACTTATTATGAAGTTTTTTATCTTGTGTTTCTTGTAATTCTTTTTTATAGAATCACAAGAATGCATGATGCGAAACCTTAAGGCTAAAAAACTTAAAACCCCTTAAACACACACTTTGGATAGAACATGAACAAAACAAAATCTCCAACCCTAATGAACCCTCAATCAATTATATGAAAGGAAACACATATAATAAAGTTGATTTGAAAACAAGAATAGAAATTCACAAGTGTGTTCCTTGATAAGAACTATATTCTTGATGCAATAGAAGAAGACAAGAAATCCTCCCTAATAGAATTTGTTATTAAACCAATTTAACCCTAAACAATGTTTATTATGATGTATTTATACCTCTTGAAAGGAAAGAAACCCAAACTATGTAAAAGGCCTTTAAACATGGGCCTCTCACCAAAATAATTAAAGCCCAAACTAATATTTCTAAAATATAACCCATTAAACCTAAAGGTTTTTAACAAGCCCAAGACACAAGTAGTGAGCTATCGAAATTCATACTTCTAACGTAAAATAATTAATTAAACAAGAAGGAAAGTCTCCTTGATCATTCCACCCAAATTTATTAGTTATCTTATCATTAGCCCTCATTGTCTCTTAAGATTCCATGCCATCTACAATTCAACCTATATAGGATTGACGCATTTCTTTGAACTTCTTAGCTCTTGATCTTGTTATTGGTCCCTTTGGCATTACTAGCTCATCTTTGGTGCTATTTCGCTTACAAAGTCTACAGTCATGCTCACATCATCTCCTCCCTCTTTAAAAGGATTCGTCATCGAATATGAATCAAAGTCAAAAGGAGATAAGTCAGAAACATTAAAAGTAGCACTAACATTATACGCACCTGGCAAGTCTATCTTGTATGCATTGTCATTGATGCATTCCAACACTTGGAATGGTCCATTCCCCCTTGCATCAAGGTTTGATTTCCTTTGCTGTGGAAACCTTTCTTTTCGCATATGCACCCGAACTCAATTACCTATTTTGAAGAGAACTTACTTTCTTCTTTTATTTTCTTTTTGTGTATATATGCGATTTTTTTCTCAATTTGTGCACGTGCTTTCTCGTGTATTATTTTAACCAAATCAGCCTTCTTCTTGCTATCTAGACTAGCAATCTCAGTCAAAGGTAAAGGCATCAAATCTAACGCAGTTGATGGATTAAAACTATACACAATTTCAAACGGAGAATAACCTATAGAAGAATGTATAAAACGACTATATGCAATCTCAATGAACAACAAACAATCTTCCCAAGTTTTCAAGTTCTTCCCAACAATTGCACGCAACATAGTTCCTAAAGCCCTATTAAATACTTCAGTTTACCCATCAATTTGTGGATGACATATAGTAGAAAATAAAATCTTAGTACCCAACTTTCCCCATAAAACTCTCCAAAATTGGCTTAGGAACTTAACATCCCTATGTGAAACAATGGTCCTTGGCACTCCATGAAGCCGAGCCACTTCCCTAAAGAAAAGATCAACAATGTTTGTTGCATTATCTACTTTCTTACAAGTAATGAAATGAGTCATTTTAGTAAATATGTTCATAAGAAAAAATATATTATCTCTACCTTTCCTAGTCCTAGGTAAACCCAATACAAAGTCCATAGATATATTAGTCCAAGGTTTACTAGGTACAGGTAAAGGTGTATACAAACCATGAGACATAGACCTAGACTCAGCTTGTTTACAGGCAATACACTTAGAACAAACCCTTTCCACATATTTTCTCATATTTGGCCAATAAAAATGTTCACCAAGCATATCTAAGGTCTTTTGCACACCAAAATGCCCCCATTAACCCTCCACTATGTGATTCTCTAACAAGCAACTCTTTAATAGAACATGAAGGAATGCGAAATTGTTTACTCCTAGAAAGATATCCTTCAGGCCTATAGAACTTATCAAATGCATCATGTTCATAAGCTTGATATACATTAGCAAAATCGACATCTTCCACAGACAATTCATTCAAATGCTCAAATCCAAGTAACTTAGAAGTAAGCATAGAAATCAAAGCGTACTTTCTCGATAATGCGTCAGCCACAACATTTTCCTTACCTTGCTTGCATTTAATCACATACAGAAATATTTCAAGATACTCCACCCAACTTGTATGCCTTTTGCTCAATTTCCCTTATCCCTTCAGGTACTTGAGAGATTGAAGATCATTATGTATCACGAACTCTTTAGGTAGTAAGTAATATTCCTAAACTTCAAGAGCTTTTATCAAGGTATACAACTCCTTATCATAAGTACAATAATTCAAAATTGATCCGCTCAACTTCTAACTAAAATATGCTACGGGATGATTCTCCTGCATTAAAACAACCCCTATACCAATCCTAGAAGCAACACATTCAATTTCAAAAGTCTTAGAAAAACATAAAACAGGTGCAGTACATAATTTTTCCTTTAAAGTATTAAATTCATTTTCCTATTCTTTCTCCCATCCAAGACCAACATTCTTTTTAATGATTTCATTCAATATGGTGGCAATAATGGAGAAATCTTTAACAAATTGAAACCTACTAAGCCATGGAAACTCCTAACCTTACTAATTGACTTAGATGTCGACCATTCTTAAATAGCTTTCACCTTTTCAGAGTCAACCTCAACTCCCTTAGAGCTTACCACAAATCCTAAGAAGACAACTTTATCCATGCAAAATGAACACTTCTTAAGGTTTGTATACAACTTCTCTTTCCTAAGCACTTCCAAAAAAAGTCTTAAAATGTAGGACATGTTCATTTAAGTTCTTACCGTAGATTAAGATATCAACAAAGTAAACAACCACAAATTTACCAAGGAATTCACACAAAACATGATTTATTAAGGGCATAAAAGTACTATGTGTGTTGAATAAGCCAAAAGGCATAACCAACCACTCATACAATCCATATATGGTCTTAAATATAGTTTTTTATTCATCACTTTCTTTTATCCTAACCTGATGATAGCCACTTTTTAAATCAATTTTAGTGAAGATGTAAGCACCATACAACTTATCTAGCATATCATTTAATCTAAGAATAGGATGACAATATTTTACAGTGATCTTGTCGACTGCTCTACAGTCCACACAAATCCTCTAAGTTCTATCTTTCTTTGGCACTAAAAGAACTAGCATAACATAAGGGCTCATGCTCTCACTCAAGTATCACTTCTTAAGCAATTCATCCACTTGCCTTTGTAATTCCTTCGTCTCCTCTGGATTGCTTCAGTAAGTTGGACGATTGGGAATTTGAGCTCCTAGTATCAAGTCAATTTGGTGCTCAATCCATCCCAAACGTGGTAACCCATAAGGTACCTCTTTAGGAAAAACATCATTATAATCCTGCAACAAGGTCATAAACATACTAAGCAAACTTAGGTTATGGTCAGTGTTATTAAACAAAGTTTCCTTAAATCGATTCAAGATTAAAGCTCTCTTGCCTAAGTATACACTCTTTAACTCTCTCTCTTTTACATAAAAACATGATTGTGTCTTAACTTTTTCACTCCTCTTAATTTTTCTTTGCTCACCTTTCACGTTCTTTTTTTTTCTTTTCACTCACTAACTTCTTCTGTCCTGCATATCTCAATTTCTTTTCATCACTTATGTAGTCACTCACCATTAGGCCTTTAATTTTATTATTTTCTCTCATCCCCTCTTTTCTCTCTTCTTTCTTTTTCACATCACTACCTAAATCCCCGCTTGATGATTGTAAAATTTTCAATTGTTCAAGGTATGCTTCTTTGGGTGATAAAGGAGCAAGGGTAATTTTCCGACCATTAGACATAAAAGAATACCTCTTTTTCACCTCATTACATAAACCCCCGCTTGATGATTGTAAAATTTTCAATTGTTCAAGGTATGCTTCTTTGGGTGATAAAGGAGCAAGGGTAATTTTTTGACCATTATACATAAAAAATACCTATTCATGTACCCATCATGCATAACACGCCTATTAAATTTTCATGGCCTACCCAATAATATGTGATTAGCTTGCATAATTACAACATCGCTCATAACTTCATTCACTTATCTACCAATAGAGAATGCAACAACTACTTGCCTAGTAACTTTAACTTCAACACTTTCATTCAACCATTGTAGTTTATATAGATTAGGGTGTTTTATCACATTTTAGCCCTAACTTCTCTACCAAAGTAGTACTAACCACATTAATGCAACTATCCCCATCTATAATCATCTGCAAGCTTTCCCACCTATGGAAAATATGAAGTTTTGCATACCTCACGAATCCCCCCCTTTTTATTTACTAAAAATTCCTATTGCTTTCATTAATGGAAAATTTTTGATGTAGTGAGTAATAGCTCTGGTTGCTCGTTGTTCAAGAATTCTTGTTTAGACAATTCATACCATCCATACATAATGTTTTGATCTTAAGTATCTCATGTGAAATATGTTCTCCCTTTATTCTAAGCCATCTTCCTTCACATTCAATTTCAATGCACGTCTAGCAACTAAAGATTCACCCTTCACAACATACTCAACATTTTCATCAATATCAAAAAAAATCTTCCAAAGGTGACATACTTAAATCACTACCATCAGAATCATTACTATCATCAAACTCAAAAACAATTTCACCACCCTTAATATATATAGTCTTCCTATTAGGACAATCAGATACATAATGACCATACCCTTGACATTTAAAGCACTTAATATCTCTATGTTTAGAAGGTTTAGAGGATAAATTAGTGATACCTTTTTGAATTAAAGTACTCCTCTCCTTGCCTTTGTTTAATTCGTTGCCTTTCTCCTTGGAATCTACATAGTGCTTCCTCTTCTTATATTCATTTTTGTTCTATTTTGGATTCCATTTACTGCTGGAATTTGAGAAAGACTTGGCTCCCCTTCTTTGTTTTTGTTGTCTCTCCACCTTCGTGACAATGTTCAATGTTCACTAAGTCTTCCATCTTTGCATAATGTTGCATTTCAACCACATCAGTAATTTCCCTATTCAATCCACCCATGAACCGAGCCATTGTCACCTCTTCCTCCTCTTCTATGTTAGCTTTAATCAATAGTATCTCCATCTCTTCATGATAATATTCTACTAATCTAGTTCCTTGTGTTAGCCTAAGTAATTGTTGGTGCAACTCTCTATAGTAATAAGGTGGTACAATCATCAATCTTTTCATCTCTTCCCAAATGGATATAGGTAGTTCCTTATTCCTCCTCTTATTCTTTACCAACTCATCCTACCAAAATAATGTGTAATTAGAGAATTCCACTGCTACTAATCTCACTTTATTATCTTCAGAATAGTTATGACAAGCAAAAATCATATCCACCTTTCTTTCTCATTCTAAGTATACTTCAGCATCATTCCTACCTTTAAAGGATGGAATTTTCATCTTGATGGCATTAATGTTTCCATCTTTTCTCTCCACTCTTTCTTCCCTCCTTACTCTACTGCTCATGGATTTCACTTCATCTTCACACTCGTTATACATTCTTTTCAATTCTTCCTCCCGATTCCTATGAATGCCAATTGATCTACTACAATTTTGGATTCTACTGGTTTCATTAATTCTCTCATCCATCTCATACATCCTAGTAGATAACTTCTTGAACCCATTTATGAATGCCTTATACATCACTTTCAAATCAGGTACATTGTCATCTTCCTCATATAATATTTCTTTTCCATCCCTTCTACCGGTCATTATTATGGTAAAAGCTACAAGAAAAATGGTTAGCACTGAAAGATAACCTCACAAGTCACTCCCTTATGTGTTTCACTTAAAAGATGACACTCCACTCGTGTTTCACTCAAAAATGGCTTTTCCCTTTTTTAAGCTTACAAACTCGAGCCTTTTTCTACTCAAACTTGATGTCCTCAATTGCACTTCAGAATTCAATTTCTAGTCATGGTAATGCACAAATAGCAAATTAAGATTTAGGACTGCAATGAAAATGCCTAAGAAAGAAGATAAATACAAATCTAGAAGCAAGTATACCAAAATGAATGAAGGCAAAATGGGCACACAAGAGGAAAGGACGTATGATGCCCAACAAAAATATAAAATTTAAGTTAACAAGAATCAATTTGTTAATTATGGTGTAAATGGAAACAAAAAGAAATAATAAGAGATAAAAAATAGAAAATTAGAATGAAATAAAATGGTGAAATTGATGCATAAATATGAAAATTGAGATTTCCCTTGTGAAAAAATCAACTTGAATGCAAAGATGTAAAGACAATAAACAAAATAGGAAACCAACAAAAGAAAATCCTATAATCACTCCAACCCTAAAGATTTTTTCAACTAATTTTTTTCATTTTTAATCTTTTTTTACTATAGCAATGTTTTTTTCTTATCTAGCTACTCATTTTTTCATTTTTAACTTTTTTTATCGTAGCAATGTTTTCTTCTGGTCTAAGCTACTGATTTTTTTCAGAAAAACACAATAATAAGATGAACCTTAATTTCGAGTTCTAATGGAAAATAACATTAATAATAGCACACGAACAAAAGATAAATAAGAATTTATCATAATCCAAGCTCTGATACCAAATGATGTGGAACCCCAAGGTTAAAGAACTCGAAACCTCTTAAACACACACTTTGGATAGAACATGAACTGTAGCACGTCATTCTTATAGGACACGTACTCGACATTTCAAAGGATATCCGAGTACGTACCCTACAAAGGTGGTATGCTAGGTCAGTCAATCAATCATACTCAATTCAATATTTTAGAAAAATATCACACGCATATGCAGAAAATTAATAATGGAATTTTCTGTAACACCCTAATACCCCCTGGGAGGAAATGTGGATGCCACACAAGACAGTACAAACAAACGAAAACATTTCACGGAAGAATAACATTCAAAAATAAACATTTCCAAATTATACGAAACATTTCATACATGCATTTCCAGAATCTTAAACACACATACATTATATCACAAAAGCTTAATACAAATTTGTTCCAAAAATGGAAACTAGCTTGAAACATAGTTATTACAAAAGCTTTCAACAATTCAGAATCATACACTTTATATACAAGCCCAAAACAAACTCCAAATACATTTTTAACAAAACAAGACTCAGACTCCATTGGCCATTGCGGTTGACTCGTCCCAGTCCTTATAATCTTCACTCTGAACCTACACGGGGCAAATCCACCGTGCTAA
>JAOSBK010029353.1:0-11873 GCA_027568895.1 Erythroxylum shatona | reverse complement strand
AATTATTGTAATAAATTTTCTACTTACTATTTTTAATACTATTAATATTATTAATTTTATTATATCAAATTAATTATCTTATTATTATTATTATTATTATTATTATTATTATTATTGTTATTTATTAATATTATTATAAAATTTTACTTTATTATTATTATTATTATTATTATTATTATTATTATTATTATTTTCGAGATAGAAATCAGGGATATGTTGATTTTCTGTCGAAGAAAACATGTTGTCAAAATTTAGAGAAACGATGTTTTTTGGTTTCTGTACAACTGTTGTGGTTTCTTAATTTTCAGAAACAAAAAATCGCAACAGAGTAAGCGAAACACGTTTTACTTATCTGATTTTCTTTTTACAAAAACGACAGCAAAAAATAGAAATAAAAAGAAATAAACAGCTCCTAAATAATCCATGCTAATAAGGCTGTCTATATAAGTTGATGCCTCTGCCCTTGAAGCATCACGACACTTTCGATTAGACAGAGGCCAATCTAATAAGGCAACATGCCTCACAATGTGCCAAAGGCCTCCAATTTGACTCACACAGAAGAAGTCAAGACCACCTTCAGACATCATGATGCTGATCGCGATGGTAAACTTAGCAGAGAAGAGCTGAAGAAGGCATTTCAAAAGCTTTGTTCACGCTTCCCCGGATGGCGGGCCAGCAAGGCGTTACAGCACGTGGACACCAACCGTGATGGAAGCATTAGTTTTTTTTGTTTTTTTGATTACAAAGGAAAGGTTACAAAATAGGATCACATATGACGGGGGTACAAAGCCCCGCCCGCATCTTGGTGCAGAAGCTCCTGGACGGCTACCGGAGGCGCCTGAAGAAGGTGTAGGCCCGGAGCTAATAAAATGACACAAGTCGCCAACCTGTCAGCGCACTGATTCCCCTCTCTCCTGACATGTCGTAGAACCACCTCCCAGTCCCGCTGTAATAGCCCTCGAATACCTGCAACCAACAAAAGATCCTCAGTCAGAACCCGCTGGGAAGAGGAAAGTATATTAATGACCTCCAACGAATCGACTTCAAGGATAAGGCATCGGAAACCCCTGTCCCACGCCAACATGAGTCCGGAATGGACCTTATGAAGTTCTGCTGTTAGGGGGGAGCAGTGGTCGAATCGCTGCTGGAAACCCCCACACCATTACCCACATCGATCCCGAATTAACCCTCCGGCTGACGCCCGATCTGCCCCGGGTGTGACTGCCCCATCCGTATTCAACTTCACCCAGCCCTCCATTGGCAGAGCCCAGCCCACCGGAGTCCCCACAGGCATAGTGGAACCCTGGAAAACACAGGATTCCATGAACCGAGCTCTGGAGATCCACTCAACATACTCCATAACCAAGCGACGACCAGCTGCTGGCCAAAGGAAGCCCTACTCGAACAGGCATTTGTTCCGCCAGGTCCATAAATACCAACAGGCCACCCCAAAGATAATAGACCAATTAACCTGTTGAAAAGGCCGCATATTGGTAAGGTTAGAGATGACCCATATCCCTTCTCCCTGATGGAAGAAGCTCGGTCCCAACACAGTCCGGGGAAACTGGTCCCAAAAGGTGCGCACCCGTGGGCAGTCACGCACCACGTGGAGCGTGGTCTCGTCATGCCCACAGTAAAGGCATCGACTATCAGTGGTGAGGTGCCGGAGGGCACGTTGACAATTCGTTAGAAGTTTACCGTGTGCCATCAGCCACAAGAAAGACCGGATCCGCTGAGGACCAGCCCATTTCCAAACAACCTCCCATACATTGGGCTGCAGGGCAACCCCGGGATACTCCTGTAACTGGTACGCCGACGATCGTAAACCTCCCGTGGGAGGTGGGCCCCCAAATGAGTTGATCGTCCACTCCATCATCAAACGTAGGCCGGATGGATGCGATTTCGAAGCAGACTGCAGTCGGAAGATACTGCTGGAACCTGTGTCAATGCCAGGTGCCTCGCCGGTCCATGAAGTCGGCCACTGTAGCAGTCAAGAGAGTGTCAGGGACGCCCACCGTGGTCAGGTGGACCAGGGGCCCCCACCCGCCTACCTAGTTATCGAGCCAGAATAATATACGGCACCCATTCCCCAGAACCCAACGGCTACCTTGCCTAACAATCGACCAGACGGCCGACAGGCTCCGTCAGATCATGGAAGCCCGGGACCTCACAATAGTGTGGGGCAAATGATGCGTATCCAATCGGTATTTCCCACAAAGCACACGAACCCACAGTGCGGTAGGATTGACCATCAACGCCCAACCTAATTTGGCAAGTAACGCGTCATTTGTGGTGCGGAGCCGTTTGATGCCCAAACCCCCAGCGGACTTTGGCTGACAAATCGTGTCCCAGTTCACTAGATGGATCTGACACTGCGATGCGGTCGTGCCCCAAATAAAATCACGCATGAGCTGTTCAAGATCGACACAGAGTTGACAAGGGAGTCGAACCGTCTGTATTGTGAAAATGGGGAGAGCGGAGATAACCGACTGGGCTAAAGTCACCCGTCCAGCCATAGATAAAGACTGCGCACACCAGCCAGTGAGCTTCGTTTGGGCCGTATCCAAAATATGTTGGAAGGTCCGGTTGGAGACGCGCTCGTGAAACAACGGGACCCCGAGATATCGGCCCAAATTATCTGTACTACTCAAGCGAAGGCCGTGACTGAGCCGCCGGGCGATCTCCTGAGGCACATTCCTCGAGAAAAAGATCTGGGTCTTCTCAAGGCTTATCCTTTGCCCAGAGGCTAAGCAGAAAGTCTGTAAGGTGCGGCCGATAACCTGAGCCTGGGATTTCGCAGCTTCAGCAAAGAGTACCAGGTCGTCAGCGAAGAAAGGATGGGAGATGGGAGGCCCCGTCCGACTGAGTCGGATGGGCCGCCAGTGGCCCTCGGCCACCTCCTGCAATATAAGGTGGTCGAGGCGCTCCATGCAGAGAACAAACAGGTACGGGGAAAGCTAGTCGCCTTGCCAAACACCCCGAGAGGGCAAAAGGCATCGGAGAAGGTACCTTGCTATGCCACTCAAAACGACACCGTTGTGACACAGTGCATGATGACACGGATCAGGTTCACAGGAATCCCGATGGCCTCTAGAGTATCCTGGATGAATGACCAACGAAGTCGATCATAAGCTTTTTCAAGATTGACTTTTAAGGCTAGAAATCCTTTCCGGCTAGACTTCGTCCGCATTGAGTGAATCACTTCCTGGGCTATGATAATATTATCAGCAATCCGCCGGCCAGGAATGAAACTACACTGATTCTCCGTGACGAGCTGAGGCATAAACGACTTCAACCTATTAACTATAACTTTAGCGATGACCTTGCAAAGGACTGTGCAAAGGCTAATAGGTCGAAATTAAGAAACCTGCTGGGGAACCGGGATTTTGGGAATCAGAATCAGGAGAGTGTGATTCAGATCCAGTTCCCAATGATCCTGGCAGAAGATTTTTTGGATAAATGCCACCACCGCAGGGCCAACCGTCGGCTATTAAGACTGGAAAAAGAGCGCATTAAACCCATCGACCCCGACAGCTTTGTTCGGATTCATCGCAAAAATAGCACTCTTGATTTCGTGTGCCGGAAGTGGTAACTCCAGGTCGCGGACCTGCGAGGGCGAGAGGGTAGGGGCCTCTCCAGAATAAGGAAGCGGGACATAGGCCCTGACGTCCTCAGTGTAGAGCTGGGCATAGTAGGTGTGGACGAGCCGCTGCAGCCGGTCAGGGTCCGTTATCCGCGTACCATCGGAATTCGTGAGTCGAACGATTCGCAGTTTCTTACGCTTGGAGAGGGTAACGGAATGGTAGAACTTCGTATTACGATCCCCCCTCGAAATCCATTGACACCTAGCTTTCTGGTGCCACAACAACTCCTCCTCACTCAGCACCTGCATAAGATCACGACTCAAATGATCTTCCAGGTCGAGCAGAGAGTCAGCAGGGTCGTCAGACATAGCACGCTGAATGCCTTGTAACCGGGCCATCAGTTGGTGTTTGCGATGCATAATATTTCCAAAGACATGAGTGTGCCAATGTTGAAGGTGTTGAGAAAATCGAATCAGAGATTCGCTCATGGTCTCCCCGCCAAGAAGCCAATACCAGCCCGGAAAACGTCTAATGAGTGACCCAGACATTTTGAAAACGAAAATGATGGGAGCGGGAGGGCCTGGCGGGAAGTGATCCGATGTGAAACAATAGTGGCCGATGATCTGAACCAAGGAAGGGGAGGTGGTGGTTGATTGAGTGGGGGAATGAGTGGAGCCAAGGAGTGGACCCAAGAACGTGATCCAGCCTGGCCTGCACAGTCCCACGCCGCCACATAAATTTCGAGCCTGCCACATATCCAAGATCATGAAACCCGCACTGATGCACCCAATCCCTGAACCGAGAATTAACGACTCTGGAGGAGCGGGCCCCGCCCTGCCTATCCGAACTTTCCAGTTTTGCATTAAAGTCGCCTCCCACCAACCAAGGTCCTGAGCAGCGACGCCCAAGCCAAGATAAAAGAGGCCAAAGGTGATTTTGAGTGATCTGCTGCGGACTGGCATAGACCGCGGTAAAATCAAAGGAACCCTGCCCCGATTTAATGGTAGTATGGATGAGTTGTCGGTGGGCCAGAATGACCGAAGTCTCAAAAGCCGCCATCCAAAGTAGCCAAATGCCATCTGAAAATCCAGTCGCCTCGACGTGAAATGAAAAATCGAAGCCGAGAGCCTGAATGACACGTAGAGCACGCTCTCCACTAATCCTGGGTTCCATTAGCACCAAAATACCTGGTTTGTACATGCGTATATAATTACGCAGGATGGTCTGAAACCGTGACCCTCCCGCACCTTAACAATTCCAGAGTAGAATTGACATAAGGAAATGGACAGGGGAGTAATCTAAGGGGAGGCGCCTCTGGGGCCACCCTCCTGAGCATCGTGGAAGTCAACGTCCAGTTGGGCCTGGTCCATCGCCGCGTCCCATTGCGGGATTGGTAAGTCGTCCGAAGGCCTAGCCTCCGGGGTTAAAGCTATTGGGACGGAGGGGTTGGGGAGGAGGTCCGTGCTCCCAGCCCCAGCCTCAAGCCCGGAGTCCTCAACCCCCTCCGTGAGAGGAGAGGCCTTCGAATCACCCAGAGGCTGGCCAGTCAACAGGACCTGGTAGCAAACCATTTCAGTATGCGACTAGAGGTCAATGGCCAAATGGTTGTCTGGAGTGGAAGGTTGGACTTGGACTAGAGCCGGATTCAAATGGCCCGGCCCACGACCTGTGGCCCGGCCCACGTTAGCTGGACCAATCGGACCGGCCACTGAACCCGGGGTCTGGGCCTGGGCTGTATCCACAGTGTTTGGCCCCTCAGTTGGATTGAGACCAGATGGGGTCTGTGGCCCCTCAGTTGGAATGGGACCAGGTTGGGTGCCATTTGGTTTAGGCTGAACCACCAACGATTGCTCCACTCAGCGCCCACAGCCAGAGAAGACAAACGGATGGGACTGGAGGCCAGACTGGGATAGGTCTTCAGACTGTGCCTCAACGTTCTCCAGGACGTTGAATCGTGAGCCTCCAATGCTTGCGGTCTCGACTTGCTGCCCTGCACGGTGAGTAACTGATCGACGGATATTACCTGGGTGAGCCGAAGAGGACGGAGGGATCGTCCCAGCAGCGAGCGCACGGTTCGGCCCTCGCCTACCCGAACGTGGCTGAGCATGGCGAGATGCATGGCGTTGGACGTGGATCCAGGGTTGCTCGCCTCGGGGTGGTGCAGGTGATGGCCCAGCAGCGTGGTTCCAGATCAGGGGTGTCCTCGAAGGGCCATTGTCGTCCTCCCTCCAAGGTTTCGGTGTGGCGTCTGTGGCAGCGGTGCGTTGTGGGCAGTCGTCAGTGGCATGTCCAGTGAAACCACAGCTTGAACAAACCGGGGGAAGGCCCTCGTACTCCACCAAGATGGTTTCACCATCCAAGGCGATACTGGATCGAAGAGGAGCACTGAGATCAAGCTCCACAGCCAGCCGTGCAAATTGCCCCCATTGAGCATTGGTGGTAGTGTTGTCGATTTTCACCAGACTACCCACCAAATTCCCTAAAGCTTTCAATATCGTGGGGTGATATCGCGCAATGGGGAGATTGGGAAACCGGACCCAGACCACCGCGCGAGTCACCTGCCCCTGCGTCGGCCGGAAGGATGGAAACTAGCGTTGAACGGTCAACACTTGGCCAAAAATCATCCAGGGGCCGTGAGTCAATACCCGGAGGTAGTCGGCTTCCTCCTTCAACTTAACCAGAAAGAACTCGTGATCCAAGTCCACCACCTTCATTGGACCCCGTGGTTGCCAGAGACTTTGGAGCCGAGTGCAGAGAGTTCGGAAGCCAATCCTACACCCCATCAGTTTAACTATCACCGCCTGCTCCCATTGGAGGTCTAGGCGATTTTTGAAGGCCTGGGATAGCCAAAGACACGGGCCACGCTCTCCCACCTCCATCGTGATGTCCCCATCTTCTACGGCGATAGGCTCCTCCTCCGCCCACGGCTGAACCGAAGCTTGGGCCACCACGGAAGAAGGCCCTGCCACGGCCGCACTGTACGTCGGTTTCGGAGGAAGTAATGCATCATCCCTTTTCCTTGTCTGTCCTTTCTTGGACGGCTGACCCTCGGGATCGATGGAGGCCATAACCTTCGGGAAGAACTCTTAGAACTAGAGAAAATGAACAAGTAAGAGCACCGTAAGCACTACACACACAACTAACATCAGCGTCTGCACTGCGAGAAGCACAACGTGAGCCAACTTTTCTCTCTCTAGTTTCTCTCTCTAAATATATCTTACGAAGATTCACTTAATTCCTTCGCTTTTATGGAAGCATTAGTTTTGATAAGGAGCTGGATGCACTCGTCAAGCACGTGATCGAGACTATGGGACTAAGTGAAGTTATTTTATTGATGAAATTATCATTATAATCATGTTTTGCAAGAACATTCATGTTTTAAATTGTTGCTTGTCATAAATAAAGCGGCAATGCTTTTTATGATGTTTCTTTGATATTGGGAATTAATTAATTTCCAATTAACCTGATAATTAATATTTTAATTATTTGATGACGAATTATTACTATCATCTTTTTTAATGTAAAATTGTTTTTCTATATATATAACAATTTAAAACAGGAATGTTTTGAAGAACATTATTATAATGGCACTTTATTTTATCAGTAAAAAAAACTCTACTTAGGTATATAATAATGTTTTTTCAAAACATTCCTGTTTTAAATTGTTGTTTGTAATTAAAAAAAGCTGCAAATCTTTTTATCATGTTTTGTTTTATTATTAGTAATTAATTTCTGTTTAGTTGATCATCAAGAGTATAAAATTTTAATTATTTGTTCAAAAATTATTACTATAATCTTTTTTTAAAGTAAAACTTAAATTGTCAATATAAGTTAATAAGAATTCTTACATATATAATTTTTAAATTCAAAGAAAATAAAAGTTAATTATTTTAAGATATGTGATACATGTTTGTAATAATAATTAGAAATTTCTTGATTAGGATTAATAATAACTAATCATTGATTATTATCTAAATGAATCACTCTTTTATTGAATCACATGATTGCTTTTAAAAGTTTGAGTATCAACAATTTCTTGATTTAATTTAAATTCAATTTCTAAACATCTAATAAATCCCCATAATCAAATTGTTATTTTGTGCTTCAAAAGGTAGAAAAAGAAACAAAAAAGTTTATTTTCTACACTTTATTTTATTATATTCTAACTTGTGATTACCAACTCTGATGTCAATTCTAATTAACTATATCTCCTTTTATATTAATAAGGGATAAGCTTTAATAGATTCATCATCTGACATGATCGAGTGGCTAGCAAAATCTGACACTGAAAATATTATTGTGATTGGTAGATTTAAGACAGCTTACACAAGGCATCACACCAAAATAATAACAATCTTTTACATGAATAAACCAAATAAGACAAAGAAAAATAAACATAAAGGTAAAAAATGCACATACCCCTGATTTATATATTCATTGTAAGAGGTGAATATCAATTTTTTATAAAAAAAATATTAAAGGAAGTGAAAGCTTTTATTAGCTTATAAAAATATTAATATTTAATTTTAAATTAACTATTTTGAGTATATGATTATCTTAAATTCAAATCGAAGTTAACTTATGTGTTGCTAATAATACTATAACAAATTTCTACTAACAAGTTTTTACTAGTAAGAATTTTGGAAAGATGGTAAATGACATTAATAATAGAACCATGAATAATGAATAGTTTATAATAAAATTTTAATTTAATTCTATGACAAAAAAATGAAAAAAAATTAATTGTAATTAATTTAAACCTTAATGAAAACATTAAAAATTTAAAAGAGACAATTGTGTTCTAAAATAGGATTGTATGTTCAAGCCTTAAATTTTAATCAAGTCGTTACTATCCTTTAATTGTGTTTCAAGTTGTTGTAAGTTATAGGGACATTATTCTTCATTTGTTATTCAAAGAAATATCAATATATAGATCATCTTCACTTATATCAAGATTCCAACCCTTTTTAACAGGAGTATAAATCTGATAAGCCAATTGTAAGGATTTGTTGAGTGATATAAGAACAAGAACATTTACTCATAAGCTGAAACTGCTAAATTGAAAAATCGTCAGGTAAAAAAAGTGAATGGAGGAGCGCAGATGAGCATGGAGCATTTCAAGAAGTGGTTATCAGCGTTTGACAACAACAACGACGGTAAAATAAGCCAGGAGGAGCTGATCGAAGCATTCCGGATTACCGGAGCGTGGTTTTCGGGGCCGAAAGCCCATCGTGCCATGAAATTTGCATACTCCAATGGCGATAGCCTTATCGATATTGAATCCGAAATCAAAAAGGTTACGGAATTTGTTGAGAAAAACTTGCATGTCAAAATTATTAAACCCTAGTATGCGTCGTGTCAGTGTCTGGTAGCTCTAATCAGATTCCAGTCTCTTGATCATGGCCAGTCATGTTGGCCTATAATGGAGAACAATGGGTTTGAAGCTATAGTCAGCTTTCATGTTATAAAGTAGATATCTATCTAAGGGTTTGAAGCCATAGTCAGCTTTCTTGTAAGAAAGTAGATACCTATCTATCTCTTTCGAATATGTAATAAAATAGTTCAATAATTTACTATAACGTTATCCATAAAAAGGAAAAGCGAAAGAGTCACTTTTACCCTAAGTTTTACACCAATTGACAGGTTTGACCCAAACATTCCGAAGTGAACAATGAAAACCCTAATATTTGAAAAATGATAAAGTGTAACCCTACTCTAACAGAAGATTCAAACATCTATGTTAAAAGAGGATAAACTGTAATCCCACCCTAACGAAAAATTCAAACGCCTCTATTATTACCTGACACTTGTAAAATAACTTTTTATTAAATGGAGTATGTTCCTGTGCCGTGTTCGTAATAACATGGCAAGGTGAGACTCATATTTAATTAAATAAAATAAAAGGTTAAATTTTTTATCAGTAGCAGCTATACCCACTCTCATAAGTCATATTTTTATCTACCTTTTTATGCCTTAGAAGCAAAGATTCTAAGGTCGTTGTTAAAGGAACGGAGACCTAAATGACAGCTTTAGAAATTGCAAAGAATCTAGACACTATTTCACTTTATTGGCTAAGAGGAAACTTTATGATCTATGAGACAAAGCTCAGACTAGATGAAAGATCCTCCTATAGAACAGGAATGGCTCTAAAATCTGCTGATGAATCAACTCCATCTAATAGTGATGAAAGCGACACTGAGTTGTAGATAGATGGAAATGATGAATTCAACCTTATGATCAAAAAGTATGCACGTTTTTACAAAAAGAAGCTGAGAAAGAAAAGATAAGGAAATAAGAAAATCGGAAACAACAAGTCTATGTCAAAAGGTGATAACATTAGTACACAAAATAATCAAATGATATGTTATCATTACAAGAAACCTTGATACACTAGACCAAAAGGTCCCATTTTTCTTCAAAAGGACAAAACAGAAAACAGAAAACCTAGGAAGCAAGTTATCACTGTAGCTTGATCTAATGAAGATTTTGAGAATTTTGATGAAGAGGAGTCTGAAGAAGCAAGCAATGTTTGTCTCATAGTTGGATCAGAAGAGGATGAGATATATAGTTCTGACTCTGATCTTGAAATTGATGAACTAAGAGATGTATATCTTGAACTATATACTCAATATAAGAAATTAACTGTGCAGTATGTTAAAGAGGTTGAAAAGATTAAAAATAATGATGCATCTTTGAAAAATAAAATTAGATCTTAGAATTAGAAGATAAGAGTCTGTTGTCCAAGAATATGTCTCTTACTAAGATTGAAAATGTCTACAAGAAAAAGGTATCTGAAAAGAAATTCTTGGAAGAAAAAGTAACTTAGTTATAAAATGCATTGATTGAGAATGATTGTAAAGGTTATGAAAAATTTAAAAAAAACAAACTATAAGAAAAGATTGTTGAATTAGAATTTGCATATGATCACCTTGAATTAGAATTTGCATATGATCACCTTGAAAAATTAAAAAAAAACAAACTATAAGAAAAGATTGTTGAATTAGAATTTGCTGAAAGAATCATATCTCTAAAAAAGGACCTAGCTAATTTTATTGACGGAAAGAATAATTTTGATGCATTGCTTAGTAATTATAAAGGTGTCTTTGGTAAGACAGGAATAAGATATAATGAAAATAATAATATCAAGCTATACAAGAACTTCTTTCTTAAAACTAGCAATAGTTGTAATCAAAACAATAGTAACCTGATGTATGGAAAAAATGACTGTAACTCTCATTTATCTGTTTTATGCTTCTATTGTGGCAAATATGAACATATTAGTCACTCTTGTAACATACACAGAATGAGGAAATTATCTTAAATATATGTTTGGAAAACAAAAGGGCAAATTCCTAACCTGAAAGAACCTAGAAAATTTTGGGTACCTAAATTGGGATAGAACATTTTGTAGGTATGCTTTAGAACAGTAACAATAGAAAACCAATAGATAGTTGACAGTAATTGTTCAAGACATATGAAAGGTGAAATATTGCACTTTAACTATATTAAAAGCAAAGATGTAGTTAATGTTGTCTTTGCTGAGAAAAACAAAGCAAAAGTCACTGAGATTGGTAAAAATGGTACTTTTGACTCTACCTCTATTGAAAATGTTATGTATGTTTATGGTTTGAAACATAACCTGCTAAGTGTAAGTCAGTTACGTGATACGGAATATAGAGTCACTTTCCATGCATCTCATTATGAAATAATTGACAATTATAATGATAATATTATGTTTGTCGGTCCTAAAAATTGGAATATATATTGTGCTCTCTAGAAGACGCATCTTTTCAAAAGGTTAACTATTTTGTTTCTCTAGAAAAAAAACTCATTTATGTGACATAGAAGATTCGGATATGCTAGTATGAACATTTTGATAAAATTGTCCACAAATGAGGGTGGTTGGTTAGCACGGGAGAATGGTAATAGAAATGAGAATGAATATAGTGATGAATGAGAATGAATATTATTATTATAATTATGATGGTTGGTTAAGAGCAAAGAATGATTACCATTATCATTAGTGATTGGTTTGTAAAAAATATTGTAATTAATTAATTACAAAATAAATTATATTTTAATTAATAAATAAATTATATTGCAATTAATTAATTAATAATAATATTTTAATTAATGAATAGTTATATTTTAATTAATAATAATATTTTAATTATTTATATTGTAATTAATTAATTAATTACAATATTTTAATTAATTAATTAATTACAATATTTTAATTAATTATAGTGTAATAATAATATTTTCATTAATGAATAGTTATATTTTAAT
>JAOSBK010029332.1:0-11873 GCA_027568895.1 Erythroxylum shatona | reverse complement strand
ACCATTTGATATGTTTATGTGTTCATGACAAGTTGATATGAGTGATGCATTCATGATTTGCATACACATGAATTTCTACATTGAAAATGACTTATAAATGTTTTTGCTTGTTACAAATTATAAAATTGTTACCCATGGGCTTTAAGCTTACCCCCCCAATCTCCTCCCACACATTCAGGTGATGAGCAGGATATCGGGTAGGTCAAAAGGGCAAGGCAGCACTCCTAGTTTTGATTATTTTTTATTTGAAGCAAGTTTTGTAAAGAAAGGCTTTAGTTGCATTTTGAGCAAATCATGGATTATGTATCTTTTGTATTTTGGAATTTTTATGTATTAATGTATTTGCATCATAAAATGCCCACTAAAGCTTTGTAAAACTTTTACCTTTTGATGCAAATGGAATATGTTTGCCTATTTACTCATGACTCTCTTAAGTTTGTACGTTGCAATTTTTCAAATTTCATAAAGTAAAAATTCATTTTCTGACTTTAAGAAAAATATGGATTAATCTAGGCTGATTTAGGCAAGCATATCTTCTGGAAAGTTGTGGGTCTTTCTTTTAGCTTTCTAGCGGTATATAGCATGAAAATTTTGGACATCTGAGTTGAAAGTTATGGTCCTTATAACAGAAGATGTATCTTCTGTCTCTTCGCTTCTTCTATGTTTTGCTTCTTCTGTGATGACGTCATCTTCTTATGTGTTTTGTTTCTTTTGTGTTTTGCTTCTTCTGCCTTTTTGCTTCTTCTGTGATGATGTCATCTTCTTATGTGTTTTGCTTCTTTTCCTTTTTGCTTCTTCTATGATGACATCATCTTCTTCTGTGTTTCTTATGTGATGACGTCATCTTCTTCTGTGTTTTGTTTCTTCTGTGTTTTGCTTCTTCTGCTTTTTGCTTCCTCTGTATTGATGTCATCTTTTTCTGTGTTTTGCTTCTTCTGTGATAACATCATCTTTTTCTGTGTTTTGTTTCTTCTGCCTTTTTGTTTCTTCTGTGATGACGTCATCTTCTTTTATGTTTTGCTTCTTCTATTTTTTCGCCTGACCTATCTTCTATTCCATTTTTGACCCTTCTACTAATAGAATCTGTCTTCAAGATCTTCATAAAAGTTGTAGATCTTGAAGTCCTGTTTCGAACCATATAAAGAAAACATTAATCTTATATCTGTAGGAAAAGTTATAGTAATTTTCCCACATCTTCTGGCTTTTTCCATTAGTCTGCTTTGTACCTATCTTCTGTTCCATTTTAGACCCTTTAAAAGATAGAATATGTCTTCAAGATCTTCATAAAAGTTGTAGATCTTGAAGTTATCTTTTGAACCATATAAAGAAAACCTTAATCTGACATCTGTAGGGAAAGTTATAGCAATTTTCCCACTTCTTCTATTTTTTTCCATTTTTTCTGTCTTTTTCCATTAGTCTGCTTTGTACCTATCTTCTATTCCATTTTAGACCCTTGAGAAGATAGAATCTGTCTTCTACGTCTTCATAGAAGTTGTATATCTTGAATTCGTCTTTCGAACCATATAAATAACACCTTAATCCGATATCTTCAGGGAAAGTTATAGGAATTTTCCCACTTTTCTGTCTTTTTTCCACTTCTTCTGTCTTTTTCCATTAGTCTGCTTTCTACCTATCTTCTGTTCCATTTTATACCCTTTATAGGATAGAATCTATCTTCTAGATCTACATGAGAGTTGTAGATATTGAAATCCTCTTTCAAATCATATAAAGAAAACCTCAAATCTGTAGGAAACGTTATAGCAATTTTTGTACTTCTTCTATCTTTTTCTTTTAGTCTGCTTTTCATCTATACCTATCTTCTGTTCCATTTTTGACCCTTCAAAAGATAGAATCTGCCTTTGAGGTCTTCATGAAAGTTGTAGATCTCAACGCCCTCTTTGAAATTATGCTAAAATTACCTTAACTCGATATCTCTAATGATAGTTATGCAAATTGTCCCAAGGCAGGTGCAAAATGATTGAGGTCAAAATCTGTTCAGAAATAGTAAAAGTAAGTTGTCTTGAAGTTTGTCTTGGTGGGCATACCATCCTTGTGGGATACGCGTTCAGATGTCACTTAAAATGTCAGTCTCATGACTCACAAGGGCAGGGCATCCAACATTTTTACATTCCTTGCAATATAAATAGAGTCAATATAGACAGGGCATTCGCGAATTTGGGAGAGAGTATCAATATGATGCCCTACACCTTTAGCCAAAATTTGTGGTTAAGAGAGTTAGTATCCATAAAGATGTTAGTAAAGAAGACCAACATAACAATCTATCAACTGAAGGGGATTATTAAGGATATGCAAGTACAAGTTGATAATTTTGCTTTTCCCATAAACTTCTATATTTTGGATATTAGACAAGATGTAGAAACCCTTATGGTCCTTGGAAGACCATTCCTGGCCACTGCTAGCTCAATTATTGATGTTGATGGGGGGAACTACTCTAAGGGTAGGCAAGCAGTTAGTCACCTTCAAAGTGTCAAAGAAAGACAATAGTCCTCCTTTACCTCCAACTAATGTCAAAGAACCCAAACCTCAAGGGTATTGACATTGTGGATCCTAGGAGTGCCTTCAAAAAGAAGCAATCGAGTAGAAGAAGGCAAAAGAAGGAGAGCCACAAGGAAGGTAGGATCAAGGGCATGGTATGTACAAATTGTTTGATTAATGACTGCACTACCATTGCACCACTCATTTGAACCACTATGATCAAAAGAAAAGCATTGAGTTACCGACATTAAAAGAAATGCTCCATGGGAGGCAACCCATGAAATTTTAATTTCCTTAAATTATCTTTAGAAAGTTTGAATTCTGTAGTTATGTTATTTTGTTTTCAAATAAAATTGGAAGGTATAGGACATCAATGTGAATTCTATAATTGATGAAGTAAGCAAAGAGAGGTGAAGAGCCACAAGGAGTTAAGAAGAGATTTTGGAAAGTAGAGAAGGACAGAAGAAGAAGAAAAATTAAAATTGGTGAAAAAATTGTACCTACAATCATGGCCTGCAGCAAGGTAAAAATGACAGACATAAGAAAAATTATGGTTCTAAAATATTTTCCCTTTAAAACTTTATATAGATTAGAACTAAGAGATAAGATTGAGAACTTAGATGAGAAAATTTAAAGGGGTCAGTTCATTCAAATTTAATTCCCAGTTTACGAAGAATTGACCTTAAAATTTTTTACTTCTCTTCACTCTGAATCCAATAAACCTAGGTAACTATGTTTTAGGTTACGTGGACAACCCTATAGGCTTGATTATGACACCATAAATGGAATTTTTGGTTTCCCCGAGTCTTTCGTAGTGGATTAGCACGATGATTTTTGTGTTAGTCCCTATTGGACAAAGCTAACTAGATTAGAGCATTTAAATGCTAAGAACTCACATAATAACATTATTAGGAGTCACAAAGAATTGTTGATGCACAAATTCATGTGCCAAACTGTCTTTGACAAAATAGAAACCAACAAGTGTTCGATGAAGAAAATGTTTATATTATGATGCATAGATTATAGCATCCGAGTTTGCATAACCACCCACATCTTTAATGCAATTATTACTTCTCGAAAGAAGAGGAGTATTAATTTAGGAATGAGTTACTTGGTTTCGACCATAGCTAACTACTATGGAGTTGAGTACAATGGACTTACAATCTACAGTCCTAAGTTCATGAACCACCATCATCTATGGCTGGCTGAAATCTTGAAGTCTTATAATATAGAACTTTGGGATATTAGTCCAAAGACACATATCAAGGGCAGGACTGGTCAAGCAAGTTCAAGCACCCATTAATAATAAGAAGGGGATTCAACCAGTGAGGAGTCCGATGAGGAAGAAGGTGTAGAGGAATCTGGTTAGAAAAAGGTACTAGACACAATCTCTACAAACACCAAGGTAATTACAGATACTCTTACGGAGAACCCCAAAAGGATGAAGGAGATGGCCCCAATCCAATGACACCAAAGCTAGGATATACGTCATATTCATTGCTATTTTGAGGCTCAGGGCATTCAACTGCTACCTCTAACCCGATCACCACCTCCATCACCATAGACCTTGTTCTAAACCCTTTCTTTCTTTTTAAATTTAGTCTTCATTTTTATTTTTATTTTTATTTTTTATTGCTATTTTTGTTTTAGTTTCATTTATATTTCTTTTGTCTTTATGTGTGTTTGTCATCACCTTCTCACATTGAGGACAATGTGTTGTTCAAGTGTGGTGAGAGTTATGTGTTTATTTGAATGTGAATTGCTCATATTATAGTTGTTAGGTTGCATTTTGTGAATCTTGTGAATGTGTCAATGGCTTAGATGAATTGAAATTGATTTAATTTTGGACATGGTCTGTTAGGTTGTAGAGAGTTATTAGCTTGCAGAATTAGTGAACTGGGGTTCTTTGATTAAATATGCATGTTAATTAGAAATTAGTGTTTAAGTGTGGTCCTCTAAATTGTCACATTCATTCATAATTTGAGGCCTTTTAACCTAGGTATCTTTGCTAGTATTTTTGCATGAAAATGAGTAACTAAAACAACAAGGTAGAAAATAAAAAAGTTGATATTTTTAAAATAAGTAACTATTCTGCTGCCCTTCGGGTTATAAATAGAGCTAGTAGCCAGTTGAAAATGTGATATAGCTGAGTAATCGTATCGACATGCATCACAAATGTGTGCCTTTGTATAAAAAGGATAGAATGATGTTCCAACTAAGCAGCTTAATAAAAAATATGATTTGGTTGGGTAATCGGATTGACATTCATTACCAATATTTGCCTCCGCGTGAAAAGAATAAGTTCATGTTCATAAAAAGCTAATAAAAATTAAAATGTGTTTTCAAATAAAACCTACTGAACTTGTAATTATTTGACTTTTCATGAAAACGTATGTAGGATTAGTTATAGAGTTGAATGACCAAAGAATTATTAATGAGTGTGTGTAATTAAGAAGAGTAAACAATTTAACACTTAAGTCTAGATTAATATGTATATGTAGTTCAGAGCCCCAAAACATGAATTTTGCATGTTAATGATTTGAAATGACTTAAATGATGTTTTAAATTAAATTTATTTCATGAAGTTGAAGTCATTTGTCTCATTACTCATCATGTGTTGTGAATTAGTATGTGTTTGTTGTTTTGTTTGCTTGAGGACAAGAAAACATTTAAGTGTAGGGATGTTGATAAGTGTGAAATGTATCGTGTTTTAGGGTATAGCTTAATATGTGTTTATCTATTTATTTGATTATTTAGTATGTATTTTCAGTAAAATTATGTTAGTTTGTGAATGATTTGTGTTTAAGTGTTTTTATGGGTTAGTATAAGCATTTGAGCTTAATTATTATGCCTTTAAGGTATCTTGATGTGTTTGTTAGTGTTTCAAGGTCAACAATGAAGAACAAAGAAGTTTCAAAGAGACTTGGATGGAAGCAATGGCCCATAATTATAGCTTATCTGCCATGATCATAACATAAGCTAGGGTCCAAGTGACCTATGATCATGGCCTGCATCAAGCAAACACCCAGACACATAGAAAAGTCATGTTTTGGGGGATTTTTCAGACCTTTCGACCCTAAAAAATTGTAGGGTTGGCCAGAACACATTAAGTATATAAATAATGAGACAAAAGATAGGGGGTTTCTAGCATTAGCCATCATCATAAAACCCTAGGGAGAGTTCATCGAGAGATTAAGAAAGAGTGAAGGAAGAGAGATGTGGAGAAGAAGTCTACACGAAGTACTTCCTAGAACAGGAGGTTTCCCGTTGTTGCTACCTCTATCATCCATTCAAATCTATTTTTCATTGTATTTCCATTTTTATCTATGTATAGAATTGGAATAGTTGCTAAGCTAGGATTTATGAATGTTGAGGATTGTCTAAACTCACCTTCGAGTTATTTTTATCTTTGATTCAATAAAAATCTAATTGTTTCTATGAATTAGATTCATTGTGATTGATTTATGCATTTTCATAAAACATTAATAGACTGAGAGGGTGAACTGATGAAAAATAATTAAATTGGGCTAACGAGAGTTAGGTAATTTAATAAGAACGGAAAATCAATAAAATCAGTAATTGTGTGATGAAATATCTCACATAAGTTCTAGTAGTCTAGTGGAAAACTTTGGATCTAATTAGGGGTTGAATAACTTGTGAATTAAGAAATTGCAATTTTCCATAATCTGATTAGGGTTTATAATTTCGAGCTTTTGTTTATAACTCAAGAGAGAGTAACCAACCCTAGAATATTCCAAGACTAATAATCCAACATTTCATAATTAATTAGGTTAGTGCTGAAGATAGGTAAAAAATTTCCATTTCTCTCAATTGGTAGTTCCTTAATTTGATTCTTGATGTGTGCATTGCAATTTGCTGATTTGTTAATATTTCGTGATTAATTCTTGAGTTAATTGGTTGATTGAATTATGTTATTGTTTTAGCTTAATTATGTTGAATTTCTGCAATTTGTTTCGACCTTAGAATTTAGGATTTGATTAACCCTCCTCGTGGGATCGACACCTTAGGTACTACACGACCGATCTGTACACTTGTGAAATATTGAGGTTAAAATATTAAAACTACACATATCGGAAAACCGCGATCACTAATGTTCGTATGACATAAACAAGGTCTTTTTTCTTTAATTCTATAATTTATTCATGGGTAAGACATCACGGTCTTCCGAAGGCATCAATGCTAATGTTAATTTATGTCCTATAACTAATCAATTAGTTATAGTTTACTGAGAAAATAATTTAAAGACATTCTTTATTATGTACATATTTAGATATACATTTTAAATCCTATGAGATAATTATACATTGTAAATGAGATTTTAATTATGAGATTCATATTGCATTTATGTATTATCCATAAATTATTTATAATTATTGTTCTATGAAGACTGTACATTAATAGAACATAAAAAGGTTAGCACACGTTTGTTTTTCTTATGAAGAAAATAGTTGATCTCATAGGCTAAAGTATGGAGATACTTGAACAAACATGTAGGTGCTTATTAGAGAACAAATTCACTGAATAGACCCTATATGAAAAATCCATTTGGAACATTACTTGTATGTCTATAGAATTCTCATTATGATGATTATGTAAGTGATCATTTGACTTGATGTCTTCAAAGTTATCTTCTATAGGAATTGTTATGCTTTGATACTACTTATGAATTATTTGATCATAGGTCAATCAATCAGTAGTCATTGGATATATTATGAACTATATGGTAATTGCGTGATCAAGATAGGATTCATCACCCTAAAGTAATTAGGGAGAATGTTCCATTATTCTCGATTAGTATTGACTCGTAAAATCCTTGGCCAAGATGGAATGACGCTTTATATATAGTTTACAAATGTCATTACTTGGATTAATAGCTAATGACAGAGAACTGATATAATTAGACTTAAAATAGAGTAGACATTAATTATATACTTTACGTCTAATCGGAATATTATATAATGAAAAGATTGAATTATACAAAAGCATCATACATGAAAAGGTTAGTTATAATCACTTTGACATTTCTAAATATTTGGGTAATTATGATGCGTTGCAAGATGCCAAGCTTGATATATGATTATAAATTGTTTAATTAGAATTAAGTATTATAAAACTTGAGAAACTTTATGATTAAATATGAGCTATTTAATTAAAATTATTTGTAATTTAAATTAAAATTTAATTGAAATTAGAATTTAATTTCACTTGAATTATTAAAATATCCAAAACCTATTACAAATAGACTTAAGCTCTAGTTGAGCTAACATTTTTTGCTTAACTCTCTATGTAAAAGTTACATAGTTTTGTCTACCTATTATGTGGATACCGTTAGAGACTAGATATTTGTACAACTACGGTGATTAAAATGGATTAATTTCGAAAACAACTTAAGAGATATGACAAGAATATGATCAAACTTTGAAATAAAGTACAAATTTAGATTCACGCTTTATTATGATTTTTGTGTTAATCATTTTATAAAAGTAAATTGACCTTGATTTTTTATAAACTAATTTGTGAAAATTTTTTGTAATTGTTCAGCTATGGTCAGGACTGAATCCCAACTTGGTTTTCCAACGACAATATCAAAATCAAATTTTAATTATATAACTTAAACAAAAATACATGATTGTTATTGGTTATAATTTTGGAATTAAATCGTAAAAGGTTTGCAATTTAAATTTGAAAATAGTTTCAGATTAATACGATATAGACCCTAATTGACTAACCAGAAACCCAAAACTAGACAATAAGGTGCTCCTAAATTCGGTCATGTGTAATGGTTTTGCACGTAACTCATGTTTAAAAGACACAGTGATGTCAAGAAAAATAGATTTCTGAACCGAGGAGGCACTGGGGTTGTGTTCATGTGTTCTGGTTTTCTTTCTGTGTGTTGTTTGTGTCAAGTGTGGATTTGGGAAGTTTGGTTTGCGATGGCGCCTGTTGGGTGTTATGGTATTGTGGTTATTACTGCTGGCTTCGAAATGAGAGTTGCGCGACTGGAGACGCTGGTCGCTCTATTTATCATTGACGACTGTAGCAGTGGGCTCCAGAGACGTAGCTAGTCAAGGAGATGGAGAAGGCACGATTTTCAGAGCAGACGTCTGTGGCAGTGTAAGGCAGTAGTTCACAGCGGCGGCAGTTCGAAGAAACTGACCGGCAATGGAAAATTTTCGATAAACTTAAGCCTTTGTTTGGATCCTTACTTGCACAAAGGAAAAGAAAAGAAATATTGAAGAGAAAAGAAGAGAAAAGAAAAGAATAGAAAAGAAATAAGACTTTCTTTCCTCTGTTTGTTTTCCTAAGTTATCAAAGGAGGGAATTGAAACTTATATTAGTAAGTTATTAGAGAATGGAAGAGAAAAGTTTTATTATCTTAAGATTTCTCCTCCTTTCTCACCAATTTTAGAAGAAATATATTTAACCTAAAATTTTCTTAATTTTCTTTCCATTCTTCAACTTTCCCTCTGCTTATTTTTATCCAAACGGTAAAAACCAAGAAAAATTTAATTCTTTTCCTTTCTTTTCTCTTACTTTTTTTCAATCCAAACAAAAGCTAAATCTGGAAAATGAACATGTACCCCATACACGAACATCACAGACGTGCACACGCCATTCAATGACTATTGTTGACTACGGTGTGTGAAATGCGGGCGCCTCACACAATGCTGCTGGCTCGTGCAATACAATTCTCCCGCACCCTTTTATGTGATTTTATAATTTTGACCATAGTTTTTAAAATTAAATTAGTTTAATCAGTAATAAATTTGGAAAGTTGTTTGTAATTGTTTGAAAGTTGTTTTTCAAAGGGTTTACTTTGGAATTTAGTTTAATTTTTTAAAGAGTTGAATTATTAAATTAAATTAATTATCAATCCAATTCCAATATTAAAATAATTATTTTTCTTAATATCATTAAGATTAATAATTAAATTGATTCCTAATTAATTCTAGAATTTTTTTAAATTATAATTAATTTTTTTAAATTAGATTGAAATTAATTAAATAAGCTCCTTAAAATTAAGACAAGAATTTTTCTTAAATGATTAAGAAAGTTGTTTCCTAATTAAATTTATTTATTTCAGTTTGATTCAGATAAATTAAATTTATAATTTTATTCGTTCAAATAATTATTATTCAATTTATTTAGAAATTGTTTCTCTATTTATGAATAATAAGTTTCTTGATTTTTTTTTAAAAATATTTTTTGATTAAAAATTGAAATTTTTTTTCATTTATTAATGCAGAAAAATGAGTTTTTTAATATTTTAAAATAGTTTTTGTGATTTATTAAAAAAACTTTTCTAATTAATTAATAAATCAATCTCTAAATAAATAATATAAATGACTTTCTTAATTAAATAAAAAAGTTTTTCTTCAATTTTGAAAGTAGTTTCATTTTAATATTAGAAAATAGTTTTAATTAAGGAAAATAATTTCTAAAGAAATTAAAATAACTTTCTAATTGGATTAGAATATGTTACTTATATAATTTTGAAAAAGGAGTTTTTCTAAATTATAATAAGTAGCATAATTTATTGAAAAAGATTTCAATTAAATTTTGATATATAAATTTTTAATTAAATTTGCTGTATGTGTGAAGATAATTAGAAACAATTTTCAATTAAATTTGAAAATTGATTTCAAATTAGAATAAATGTCTCTTTGGAATAGGAATTTAGTTTATTTAGGAATCAAATGGATTAATCTAATTTAATTTTTCCAAAGAGTTGGAAATATTATTTTATATTATGAAGGTCAATAACTAGGATCAAATGAAGCTTGGTATTTTATGCATATAATTTAATTATGAGTACATAATTTAATTATTGGATGCATATTAAAAATGTATGTTTTATATGTGTAATATTTTACATGCAATTTTGTGTTTGATGAGACAAATGAATTTAAATCCCTTGCTAAAATATTAAGTGCATGTTGAGAACATAATTGTTGCCTTCAATTGTTGTAAGAATAAATCAAAGTTTTGTTTATTGTAGGCTTGTTAACCAAATTCAAGGCTACTTTAACTGAACATTTTTAGCCTTATAATAGTGAGTTCTACTGAACTAAATTTGTGTGATTTAGATGAACAAACTCATAAAAACATGAATTTAGAGACAGGGTTAAGAATAACATATAAGATATGTTTTGGCAAGAGTTGTCACATAATGAATTTAGGAGTCACATAAGACGTGAATGATAATGTTATTATCTACTTAATTTAAGTTTAGTTGATTTGTTAAGCAAATTCAAGATCAACTATATTTAAATAATATTATCCCACTAGAAAGATTAGAGTAATCTTTTTAAATAGTAGTGACGACTATTATTTTGGATAAAATAATGAGAGTATCCAAATACATAATTATAGTTTTAATCTCATTTGGTCGTCATAGTATATAATCAATTACTTTTCGTTACATTTATATTTTGTTCTGAGTGGAATTTACCTTGTTTAATATAGTTGATGCTAAGTTAATGAACCAAATTTCTTGGACATGGGATATGTTTGAGAAGAGTTCTAAAAGGTAGGGAGAAAATTGTATGCCTATTATGAAATTTTGCTAAAATCCCTGTTGAGGATTCGGTGACAAAGTTTTAAAGATATGTCAAAATCATATAGATAAAAAAGTATTGACATTTAGAATTGACAATGTCTCATAGACTTTGATGACAACATGTAAGTGTTAGATCTCCTATGGCCCGGGTATTCACAATACGCAATGGAATGGACCATACTACACAGCAAGAAGTATAATCGAAAATTATAATACATACGAAATTACCTCTTGATGCAGATTGGTACTTGTTTCTTTTTAAGATTTGTAGACACTGCAATGCACGAATGTTCGGTACCGGTATCCGCATAAGGATGAATGATCCGAGCAGCGGCTAATGTGTGCTAGCACGTTCTAAAGCCCTTTTGAAGGTTGCATAATTTTTCTCTCAGAAGAAGAACGTAACTAGGTCTAGGTGGCTAGAGTTTCGTCTCTCTTCTAATGAGACACAAGTTTCTCTATTTATAGAGAAAACCTAATCCCTATTCCTATTAGGAATAAGAACATCATAATCCTAAACACATTAGAATTATTGAAGCCTAATAATTTTCGGTCCATATTATATCTCATATAATAAAAGCCCGACAACATAATTCAATCTAGCCTAATAAATATATCCACATATATTTATTCAATGCCTAATAAATTAGGCATAAGAGAATAAGCCCAGATCACATCACTCTCTGTGTGCGACCTTGTAGGCTCATTTGATGTTGGCCATGGGCTTGATCACACTTCAAGGCCCATAAGTCATAAGCAGCCTCTAGCAAGACATTATGACTACCCAAATCAAATG
>JAOSBK010029247.1:0-11877 GCA_027568895.1 Erythroxylum shatona | reverse complement strand
ACATTGTTGAATTATGCTTAGGATCATCAACTCCAATTTCCTTTTACACTTCAACTCATTTGGTTTTCTCTTCAGCTTCTTCTTCTTCCTCACTTTCACTGTCATTGCAAGCTCCTCCACTAATTTCAATACTTCAGGCTGCTCAAGACAACTTAATTCAACACTCATCATACTTTCCAGCTAGTTAATAGATATGTCTCATTAGTCATTGCCTCGTTAACACTATGCGCATATTTTTCATAACATCCAAGTTAAAAGTGACCATGTTGCCAAGCAATCTCATTGATGGTGTCCTCCTAAAGATTCTCATCCTCCTTGCCAGTCGTTCATATAGGGCCTAATGCATATCATCCCCACTTTCTTATCCTTGCTATGATTTCTTAAGTATTAGGTTAAGGCATGCCCTAACAATACACTTGTAGGACTTATTATTCATCTATTGATCTAAAAAAATAACCATGAATGTCATAAGTAAAATTTGAACAAACAATTCTTGAATTAATATTTGATATTAATGTAGAAAGTTGTGGTTAGTTTCTATTAGTCCTTAATAGCACCCAAAAGGGAGAGGCGAACGAGCGAATTAGATGTTTGTAAACTTGAAAAAATTATTTAACCAATGTACTTAATTAATAATAATCAATATAAACAAGGATGAGAAAATTAATTAATATAAATTAATCAACCTAATGAACAATAATTTAAAAAGGATAGGGAATAGAGAATGCAAATAGATTTCTAATGGTTTGACAAAAAAACTCTTACCTATGTTCACTCCTAAGACTTTTCTTGAAATTCCACCATAATCCTTCTTTCAAGGCAAAGAATAGTCTTTGTACATTCTTTTTTAGCAAAGAATAACCTTCCTTACAATCTTCTTCCAAGATCAAGAGGAACCTCAATACCACTTGAATCACCCTTAAGTATAATATTCAATACTCTAAAAAAGTATTTCAACTAAAAAATATCTCACTTATTCACTTGATAACTTCAAAATGACTCACTCATACAAATGTGATATAATCATGCTCAAATAATTGAAAAACTCTTTCAAATTTGTGTACAAAATACCCAAAACCTTCTTGATGCTAAAACTAATGTGAAAACACCTATTTATAGTGTTTGAGACCCAAAATAGTTGTTGGAGCTAAGAACTAGCTATACAACGGTTATATACAGTGCATTGGTTGACCAACATAGCATGCCAGTTGACTGGTATGCATTTATAGTACCAAATTTATGAGTTGTTGAAACATTAGTTGACCAGTACACATATTTATCAACTAATATGACACTTTGGTCAATGAATACTACATTAGCCAATGTTGCTACAAACTCACAGCATGTCAATTTTAATAACTTTAACCTATATTGGTTGACCACTAACCTATATAGGTTAACCAATCACCCCAAAAACATAATTTTAACAACTTCAAATACTCAAAACCAATTTGTTTAATCCAAATTTGATTAAAAAAAACTTCCCTAAATATTCCTCAAAGATTATGTGAAAGATTAAGATGCTTTTATATTAAAATAGAAAACTTCAATGACTCTTGATTAATGTAAAAACTCTTGCAATGAAGTAAGATGAATGATTATATATAAAGAATCTTTTATATCGCCAGATTAATAAAGAGAGCTTCTAAATAATAATACAAAATGTGAATTTACCTTTATGAGCCTTTATCTTCTTTTTTCTTATTTTGATATTTATTTTATTGGTTACAAACTTCAATTTTTTTATCAACTTTATACACTATCTTCTTAAGCTTATGACATCATTTTGTTCTAATATTACTTTTCATCAAAATAATAAACCTTTAGTACTAATTATGTTTTTTTAATCATAAAAACATCAATTGAAACCTCCATTACTTTAGCAATCTCCCCCTTTATGATGATGAAAAAAATTTGTGATATTATATAAGAATAATAAAATTAAGCACATAAAGCATAATTCAAGATAGTGATTAGCTACTACTAATTCATACATAGAACATTATTCAATATGAGAAGAATAATTCAATAATAAGAACAAAAGGGACATTCAAAATTAAAGACATATCCATACATGAATATAACATAAATTTATTAAAGCATATAATATAAAATACATGAAATAAAAAACTGACAAAACAGTCACTCCCCTCCCTAATTATGTATAATTTGAAAAATCCTCAATTTGATATAATGCCTAAGTTGAAAATTAGTGGTTGGAATTGTAACAAATAAAGGTATAATTGTAATATCCAACAATTAATTTCATAAAAGAATGTGTAATTTTGAAAGACTTAAAATTTCAAAATAGAAACATGAAGAAGAGACCAAAATAACAAAATAAAGCAAAATTAAAGATGTACTGATATAATTGGAAGGGAAACAACCTTAAATATTTTGACGATTTAACTATGAATGCATCAATTTAAAAATATAGCTTTCAATTAAGAAAAGACTGAAAATCCCCAAATTTGAAACTAAAAAATAACAAAATTTCAACTTCATGCTATTTTAATGAGAATTTTATGAAATGAGGTTGATGTTTTTCAAGGTGTTAATTGTATGGGGTTTTGGAGGATATAAAGATAAAAGAAGAAAAATCGAAGAAAAGGGAAGGAGAAAGCGTTTAAATCATAAAGACTAGTGTCACCACAAGGCTATATTGGTCGACTAGAGTTTGTCTTAAATAGGATATATGGAGCAATTTTGATCAGATGAAGAGGAGGCCAAATTTTTGCTTTGTACTTATTACACTGGTTGACCATGGAGCTATATTGGTCAAGAAGTGTCAGTAATTGGACCACTAAATCTTCAACTAAAAAAAAAACAAACTCACTATATCAGATATTAGGACATTGGTTGACCACTAAGCATATTGGTTAACCAATGGGACCATTTAGGCATAGATAAGTGATCAGAAAACCAACAAACTCATTGGTAAGTAAAAATGTGGCAATTTTAAAGACACAGGTCAACAACTCTAATATTAAACAAATAGTTCACGGAACAATCTTTGAAACTCAAATTAAAGAATAAAAAATTCAAACCAATGTTAAAAAAATATCAACCAATAAATATCAACTAAAAAGAATTCAATCAAATAAAGGCCTTAAAAAAGTATTCCTATTAAAAAACTAATTTTCCTCTAATTAAACAATATTTATTCCTATTCAAAAGTTTAGGGAAATAATATCCCAATTAATGTAAATTCTAACTTAGTGACCTTACTTTTCATATATTATTTAATTTAAGGGATTAAGGTTTATACTTTAAAAATACCTTGTTCATAATTCAAACTCAAATAAACATTAACAAGGATTTATTCTCAAATTGACATACAAATGAAAGTAAACATATATTTTTAAATTATAAACTAATAAACACCTTATATTGAACACTACTTATGAAAGATTTTAATGAAGATTCTTTTTGAATTCTCAATCTATGGAATCTCATCTTTCTTACTTAGTTTAACAATTTGAGAAGTCTTGATGGTTAATTTTAGGAGTTAAATTCACCATATCCTCTAATAATATCTTCAAGACTTTCTCGGAGACAAGAATGTTAGATTCATCAAGATAAAAGAGATAAATTCTATAAGTAATGCTCAATTCGATAACTCCTTTCTCTGCTACATACTATTTGCTCTTCTCAATTCAATAACTCTTATCTCTACTACATACTATTTGCTCTTTCTTTTCTAATGTCCTTATAAAACAAGGTAATTAATGTATTTCAGGGACCTAGATAAATTTGATTCTTTCTTCATTTCAACCCACTCTTTCAAAGGTTTTCTTAACATTCATTGTTTAATTAATCAAAATCTATCAATATGTCTAAACTTACCATAAAAATGACATACCATATTATATGAGTAATGATGATGCATAAATGCATTACTTAGAATTCCATGTGAGCATGCATAATGAGGAAATTTTCTTTAGACATTAAATATGTTGAATGATCTCCAAGGTTGTTGAAATGTCCTACCATGATTATATGTATGATGCCTACTATGAATAAACTTGTGATGTATGCTTCTATATGGGTGTGAATACATGTTATTGTAAAAATTATACCTATTCTTTCCTTCTGAGTATTGAATTATATGGCTAGGTTATGAGCCATATATGAAAGTATGATGTTTGTTATTACATTAAGCCTTAGTGCATGTGTTACAAGCACATATATGTTTAGATGTAAATGTTCTATCCTTATTTGTGATCTTAGGAAATGGTTCTTCACTAGACAAATATTTTTTGTTAACAAAATTAGTTTCAGTTTTAAAAGAACTCTCACAATTATATCTAATTCCTTACCTATCACTAGAATTCTTTGAGCTCCTAGCATGTCAAGTTTCTTACTTTCCTTTTTAAATTTAGATAATGAATCCTTAAGAGCATCAATTTCTGTTTTCAATGATTTACTATCACATATAATGCATCTAATTCATGATTATCATTGATAATCACATTTTTGCATGGTTTAATGCTATGCAATTCCTTTTCATCTTTTCATTCTTACTCATGTATGCATCTTTTTTTTTAGTTACTTAAGTTTGAAAAATAATTGTTTCTTTTTCTTACCCATGATTTCTAAACTTTCTACTAATTTATCATATGTCAAACAAATATCACTATCATTATAAGAATTAGGGTTGGATGTTACCTCATCAATGCCTATAGTTGTAAAGCATATATGAGCTATCTCTTCTTTTAAATGCACACTTTTGGATTCACTTGTGTCATCCCAAATTGATGCTTTACTTGCTTTCTTTTTATCCTTCTTCTCTTTTTTATAGTTTCTCTCATACTCCTCATTACCTTTAAATCTAGGACATTGTGACTTTATATGGTTAGATTTTCCATATTCAAAGCAAATAATGTTAAAGGATTTATTTCTTAAATCACTTTTATCTTCCTTAAAATCTTTTATTTTGGAGAATTTTTTCTTTAAGAACTTCTTAAATTTTCTAGTTAATAATCCAATATCTTTTTCTTCACTTTCACTAGTTGATGTGTCTTCCTCTTTACTTAATTCTTATTTTAAGGCTTTAAATGCTAAATTCCTTTTCTTTGGAAGCATCATCTCTTCCTGTGTCTCTTGGAGCCTCATTCTGTATGTGAGGATAGATTCAATAAGTTCTTCTATTGGTAGTGTTGTGATTGTGCTAGGTTTAAGGTCAATATAAAATTTATCGCAAGTGAATAGTGTAGCTTTAGCTAGCACGTGCAAGTATGAGTCGATTCCACAAAGACTGTAATTACTAATAGTTGCTTTTTCCTATTATCTAGCCTAGAAATCAGATTTTGTGTTTTAATTAAAAATAAAGTAAATAAATAAACTAAATTTAAGATTAAACAAATCTGAACTTAGGAGAAGTAGAATACAAAGAAAATAAATATCAAATAGTAGTGTCTAAATGATGAATCTCCCTAAATATCTTTTAATTATTAACCTTTTATTATGCAATTATATTATTGATCATTGGTGTGTGACAATTCCTGTCTTATGTTAATAATTATCTCAAGAATATTAACAACTAATTCATCAGCCAATTGATATAAATATTTCTAGTTAAAACCTTAGGATTGTTTTGTCAATTTGTGGATTCTACTATTAGGTTTGACCCTAATTTAGAGGATTTATGTTGCCCTATGTCTAGGTTTACATGCAACTCCTTCTAATTATGATAGATCTATTCATATAAGAGGATTTTTCAATCTTAATCATATGAAATCAAATCATGCACTAATATTCTAAATATATTAGGACAAGAATAATACACATAATTGAACCATAATAAATTAATCAATATAATTGCATTGAATAAAAGATAAAAGCATATTGATATCCTAAACTAGGGTTTGTCACACCTAAACATTAAACACTTTTAGTGACTTACAAAAAACGAAATCAAAGATAAACATAAAGAAAAAGTAATGGAGAACAATGAAATCATAATTCTAAATCTCCTTTTATCTTTTATTGAATCTTTGTGCCCGTTTGGACTTGATGTGGCTATCTACTGGATCTCTTGACGTATTTGTCATGTGTTCTCATCCCTTGATCAAAATTGTTGCCTCTCTAAGTGTCTTATATCTCAAAACTTCCATAAAATTCGGTTGTCCTCAATTTGCCTCCTCTCATGTACTTTTATAGTCAAATTTAAAGTTTATGAGATATACATTATTACTTACACAAACATGTGAGATACTATGTATAATAAAAAAATAACTAAATTTGTGATTTTACAAGGCATGTAGACTTACCCAGGAAACATACAAGACTGTGTATCTCAAGATACATAGGTATGTAACTCAAAACGAGCATAACTAAAATTTTTCAATCTTCACACATTTATAGAGGCTTTATAGCCTCTATATAGGGTTGTGTAGATCCTTAGTTACTTCAAATCTTTTTTCAATGCCACAATTTTATCTAAATTCTTCTCCTTTTGGTCTATGAAGGAAATTATGACATATAAATGCACTTGACCCAAATTAAGTACCAAATATACAGCAAAACTATAAAATATAAAGCAAAATATGTTAAATATGGGTGTATAATTATAGTCAAATATGCATTTATCAAACATCCCCATACTTAAGCCTTTTCATTTCCTTAAACAAATCATAACCTAAATTATCAACCTTAAAATATCCATCCTTTATTAATTGCAATATGTTCATCCATACTCTAAATCATCATGTCATATTAATCAAAGTAACATATAAGTAGAATCAAGTTATCCCAGAACTCTCTTCATAAGTAAATACTAATAATAATTAACAATCTTATTAAAATCAATATAAATACTAATAATAATTAACAATCTTATTAAAATCAAAAGCATTAATATTTACACCCTTACTAAGGTTTCACTCAATGCACTCAAGTGTTAAGGGTGAAAAGTATTAAACTCTCAAATCAATTCATATTAGAACTCTTAACCATAAGCTTGCAATATTATCATGTCTTCACCACTTGGATGTAAATTAGAAACAAAAATAAAAAATGGGGCTTAGGTAAGATATGGTTAGGAAAATTAAAATGTGATAGATTTAAAGGAAATTTACAAAAGAAACATTAAGAAACTTGTTCACAATATATAGGTCCTCTAATTGTATATCAATTAGTACTATACACTTTGTTTCCCTTTTCTATTATTGCAAAAAAATTCAATCAATATTTTCAAACAATCATCATATACCAAAATTAAAGAAATATTGGACCTTTCAAATTTTCAAGTTTCAAACAATCAAGTATTGTAAATAACCTTTAGGATTCAATCAATAAAAAGGATTTAAAAAAAATATAATAAAGGTTAATAATTGGGTTATAATTAATGAAAAAGGTTAAGACTCAACTCGGTTATACCTAATGATAAAATATGGTAAGGTAATTATTAAAGAAATAGACTTAAACAAGTGTTGAATATAAATGCCTTTATCACTTCAATGCTTCTAATTAACAATTTATGATCTCAATATGTAAAACAAAAGCAAGTTCTAGAATCATTCAACTATGTATGATAACACACATAATTGAATTAAAAGAGCTTTCGAAATTAGGTTTTTAGGCTAAAAAATCACACAAAAATGGTTATATTATGTGAAAATAATATTCTATTTTTTATTGAAATTGCTTATTTCAATGAATATAATAATATGACTTATAAAAGCTATTTTGTTCTAACTATCATCCTTTTGTATACTAATTCAAATCAATGATAAATAATGAAATAAAGTATTTATAGAAATATTTTAACAATTTCAATATATCAGGTAATAAGATTCAATAACAAAGATTATAATTATCTTAAGAAAATTATTATCCCCTTCCTTATTCTTCAAATTGTACATTGTTCCCAATGTACACATCATAAGCATAAAAATAAAAAGTGAAAAAGTGGAGTTTGGTACTTCCAAGAGTAATTAGACATTTAGAGTCTAATTTTCATGAGTTTGGGACTATCCATCCGATATTAGTTACTAACATTTTTGGAAAATATAAAGGAAAAGGGATAAAAAAAATAAAAGAAATGAAAATAGCACCGAAAATAAACACAAAATATGAAAATATAAATGACAAAATTTAAAATAAAACTGTTGATTTCAAGACACACAACAAGTCTTATGCTCAAAACTGCAAGTACATAGGTCGTATTTGTTATTAAAAGTAGATTGTTCTTAGGCACCACTTAATTTAGGTTGTTCTTTGTTTAAGAAATCATTTCAATCAAATTAAAATATAAGTAAAACAAAAATAAACTAAAAGTAAAAGGGAACAATGCAAGCCAAACCAAAATTGTAAGCTAAAACTTAGAGAGAATCAAGATTAAACATTAAGACTTGTCATTATCCCTATTTGCTCCCCTCTGATTAGTTGATTCAATTTATGTTTCCCCCAAGACTTTATAAAATTCTGGCTACCCTTTTCAAGGTGTAACTAAATGTCACTAGTTAAATAAATTAGAATTTAACTTTGGAATCTCTCGATGTGCAAAGCCTTTCCTAAACATTCAACTAGATATGAAGCTACCCTATAGGAAATGTATTAATCTATTGAAATATCTTCATAATAAATCAATAACTTGTTATATAGGTCCATTAGTCATCAACTGTTGTTGTACAATTAACACAGATTACCAAGCACACTCTCTCAATTTATTTCAAAGTTTAAGCACAATAAATAACTTAAACATGTATATCATTAAATCCATAACCAAAGGTTCACAAATAATTCAAACAACAAACCCTAAAAATTGTTTTAGCCAATCATAATATCTATAACATCTTGAACAATCAAATAATCCATAATAAATATGCCAGAATAGAAAGGAATTAAAATAAGAACAGGATGGGGTAGCTCCTCCTCTTCTTTACCCAAATTTGGAAAATTTAGATGATGGGGTGCTCTTTGCCCAATTTTGAATCTCCACCCATCTTTAGGCTCTCAATATGTCTTTTAGCTCCAGGAAACAAGTTCCACGATACTCTCCCTTTGCCCTTTTTCAATATATATCATAAGGTAAGTCATAAAACCCTAAAAAATAAATGAAACTCATGTGTCTCTTCATGTTTAGCATCCCACGATCGTGGGAATTATCCTTGTGCTTGCTTTCCATGATCGTGGGTTAATGTGAAAAAAACATTTTGTCGAGATTTCCCACGATTGTGGGAAACATGACCTTTTCCACATTTGTGGGTTCTTGTTCTTTCTTGGTCCCTAACTCAATTACAAAGGTGCCACCTCCATTCCTACACCAAATGATCAATTCTTACACTAAACTGACATCAAACACAAAATAACAACCATAAAGATCACATTAAACAAAAACACATAAAACAAGTCTTAAAACACAATAATACTAACCTATTATGCGAGAAACACATGCCAAATACTTAGAGAAAACACATACTAATGCATAACTATCAACTTCTGCATACTTAAATCTTTGCTTGTCCTGAAGCAAAATCAAACTCTACCAATCAATTCCATCACTTCATTTTCACAAAGATTAAAGCATGCAATCCCTCAAATTTTTTCCAACTCAAATGTCAAGCTATTACACATATCATGACTACTTTTCATTAGTGTACGTAAGTAAACTCAATTTATAGCACCATCACTCAAAGATAAGTGTAAATGTAAACTGAATCTTCCTCAGAGTTTCACTCATTTCTTTCAAGTGTTTGATGGTTAGTGTTTCGCTCAAGCTTTCTATAGGAAACTACACTACTATAGGCTTCCTAATACACCAATTCTCCTCTACAATGATTACATGTATAGATAGATCAAAAGGGCTTATTTCAGGTTGTAATGTGGTAAGGGTTAAGGTGGGTTAACAGAGGTAAAGGATTTAACACAAGCATGAATAAAGTAATAAGCAAATAAAGGGATACAAAACATATTATAAGATATATAAATGTAAATATATTACTACTCCGCTTTCTTTTCTTTTATTTTCTTCCTTTTTTCCTTTTTTTTATATAATTGAAGAAACAACAAACAAAATAGCAACTAGATACAATGTGAGGAGTAGAATCATAATTCAACTCATCTCGAAAAGAAAAAAATTTGCAAAAATCCCAAACTAATGCATCACTTAATACTTTACTAAACTGACGACTGGGTAGGCTAATGAGGTTTCAGGTTTTAAAATATGGGATGTTTTCAAGAAACAAAATGTTCAAGGCTCAACAAGGTGGCAAGGGATAATAAAAGGGCATGCCATTTAAGCTAAGGGTTATAATAGAAAGGGCCTTATCCATTTCTATTAAGCATGCATCTAGTAGACTCAAACCGATTCAAAGCAAGTTATGAAGGTATTAACCTAAAGAGGCATCACACACTCAATGAAATAAGATGACTATAGATGGAGTCTTATAGGCTCAATCCTCGCATTGGCTCAAATGAAAATTCATTACGCATCTCTACAATACCTTATTGCTCAAGTGTCACATTTTAAGTAAGCTTATGCAACCAACTACTTTTCATCACTTAATATCATTCACTCTCTACTGAAGTAGCCTATGTTGGATCGAAAACAATACCATACTAGATTTGGCTAAACGATAGATTTCAAAAACTTTTTTCGAAATAAAAACATAGTGGAAGCATGAAAACCAAATCAACATGTTTAATTCATACATGATACGGTATTAGAAAAATAAATAACATAAGAACATGATGGAAATTTTACCAACTCCTTTGTTGTCGCTTTGACTCCTCGTTATTGTATCCTCTCCTTGCTATTGTATCCTATCCCTATTATTGTATCATCAACCAATCCGATCTACCACATGTTCTCCTGGAGAACTTAGTTAACAAGATCCTTTGGTGGGAAAGAAGAAGAAATATTGTAGAGGTTTTCTTTTATGATCAACTAGTTGAAAGAACCAAAATGAGACACTCTCATTCCTAATTTCGGGTAGCTCGTGAAAAAAAAGGAGTGGGGAGTCGTAAAAACTAACCAAATGCACTAGTTCTTTCTTCTAATCAAAATGAAAGAGAGAGAAATAAATGAGACATTCTCATTTGTTTAATATGGATAGATGAAAAGACAAAAAACCAAAACAAGACACTCACATTTTCTGTTATATCATGAAAGAAGGGAGAGAGAGAGCAACAAATGGGATACTTCCTTCTTTAATCAAAAGAATGCTAAAAGGTTCATATGTTTTTCTACAAGCTAATATTAAATGACAACCATTAAACCATTTAACAATAAGACCATTAAACCATTTAATGAGGACACTATTAAACCATTTAATAATGATGATATTTAGTAATTCAATGCTAAATGTGCAGCTGTCCATTTAGCTATATAAAACTGAAATCTACATCATTATAAATTTCGATTTTGCCTTTTTTTTGTCTTTACAAATATTGTTTCAATTTAATTAATCTAATTAATCAAATCAAGTCAAAGTCAAACCCAATATTAAATGTTCATTTTGGGCTTCTAATTAACAATTAATTAGTGTAACCCCAACATTTAATCATAGTGTAAACCCAATTTAATTAACTCTTAATTAAATTGTTCCAGTATTATTATTCTGAATCTAATTTGGTCCTTTCTTGTTTTATTTTCTTTCTAATAACCTCTATTTATTTTTCTTACTTTTCTTGATAACCTTTCCTAGAAGCCAAGTGGGGAATCTAATTGGACTTATATAATTCAAGCTCGAATAAGCCCAGAATTAATTTAATCTAGTTCAACTAATTGTCTTTAGTGGAATCACATTTGGTTAATAAGTTGGAATTAATTTAATCTCATTAGAATAAATTCCAACTTATTAACCAAATGTCATTCCACTAAAGACAATTAGTTGAACTCTTGAATTACTAAATATTATGAGAACACATGTT
>JAOSBK010029200.1:0-11880 GCA_027568895.1 Erythroxylum shatona | reverse complement strand
TCTGTGGGATCGACCTAGACTTGCCACTGCTACAGTAGTAGTCTAGTTATTTTAATTTTGACTAGCGAAACGACGCGTGGTCAATTACACATCATTGTAAAGATCAAAACCTAAACTACAATCTTCAAGAAGACCCTCCAATCCAAATCAAACTCTAAGAGCGTCAAAAATGCTGTCAAAGTTTCTACCCATTATGGAAATTTTGACAACCTCTCCCCTAAAATGTCACTAGCCAAATTCTTCAACCTGTACAAACACTTCAATCATCCCACATTCTCCAAACACAATATATAATAACTCATCTTTTTATCACACATGCAAAACGCAAAGAACTCAAAAGTCTTTCATTTCATCAAAAACTCATAAATTCATTTATACTTTTTATTCAATTACAAGAAATCATATCATATTTCCTCATTTTATTTCATTTTATAATTTCTAATTTTCACAAAAAGTTCGGGGTCCAACAATAGGATCAGGAGTTTAATGTACAGTTTTAATTGAATTTCAGCATATTAATCATTATCATAGTGATATCGTCATAATACTGTATGAGGTGTTATATGACAAAAGGGTTCGTTCGTCCTTACACTGAAATGAAGAGGGCCTAAAAATGGTAAAAGGCCATAATAAATTCAAGATGCTGTTAGTGTGTGAAATGAATCTGTAATAGAAGTTAAGTGGCTTATGAAAGATGAATGAATTTGATGGATCAACATCAAGGTTATGGAATGTAGTCAAATATACATAAGAATGGAGTGTATTAACATTGAAGTGATGGTAATTATTAAAGGAAAGATGAATTGTTTCTAAGAGTACCACCTTGGTAAGGTGTGCTCAAATAAGGAAAAAGGATAAACTAAGCCTAATATAAATTGATCTGCACGAATTATTATGTGTTAATGTTATTGATAAAAGGATGTCTTAGATTCATAATATGTGATATGTGAATATGCTAAGAAATAATGATATGATCTAACAAAGACGTATTGTCTGCTTGCAAAGTGAACATTTTGAATAATCTGAGATATTAAGGAACTAGTTAAGATAGTGAGTGAAAAAATAAGTGATTGAAAGACCTAGTGAGTATATTGACTGTGGTCATTTGGATGAAAGTATTCGAGTGATGAGGTTATATGGGAAATGGAGGAGCATATGAGGAAACAATTACCCCTGCCTAATTGATTATTCAGATAATAATTTCGAGGACAAAATTTATTAAGGGGGAAAAATGTAACATCCCATTCCCATAGTAAGGGTTTGAGCTCTAGATGTCGGTAACAAAGAAAATAGCAATGAGAGATTAGAAGAAAGTACATTTCATGCTCATGCATAATGCAGCATATGCACACACGTGAATAGTGAAATTTTCACATAAAAATGACTGTAAATGCATTCATTGACATTCTGGGTATAATTTCTTATAAACGTTATTTTATTGGAAATTGTGGTTTGATTGTATTGAAAATTTGATTTGGAGATTATAATTATTGATTTTGAAAAAAAATTTAGGAAAATTTCTGGGTATTTTTGGACTAGGAAAATTGCCAAATGGCAAAATGATTGTTAAATGGTAGTAGAAATAAGAGCCAAATGACAATGTAGATTTTTATATGTGACACTAAGATTTAATGACTTTATTTCATTGAAAATTAGGAGACAATTGGAGTAGAAATTATAGACAAATTACATGTGTCAAATGACATGTGTCACTTGCCAAATTACTTGATGAAACACGATTTTATAAAGTGAAAGACCATATTTTGGTCTTCCACTTACCAAAAACAACATCTCCTTTGTTCTCCATCTTCTTCATTTATCATCTTATCCATTCTTCTTCTTCTTCACTCACGACACTCTCTTTTCTAAGCCACAAGTTGAACCTTGCATTCTTCCATCAGTAGCCATTCTATTTTCTTAATTTATTACTAAAGACCTAACCCTACCACCCTTGAATGGTGATGCACGTGTGAGAGAAGAAAGCTAGGGTTAAGAGAGAGCTTGAAAAGTTTGAAGATCTTGAAGTTAAACAAGTATAACCATCACTCTTCTTGAATTGATGAATGAAACATGTTTTAATGATAGTTAAGAGTTAAATGTTCATAAAATGAGGATGGGTTCATGATGAAACATGGATGAGAAATGGGATATCTTCATGTCTTTCTTTTGTGTTTTGATGGATAATAGATTAGGGAATGACATAAAGTTGGATTGGGTGAGTGAATGGTGTTTAATGGGTGCTGGAAAAACGTTGGCTGTAACATTTTCCATCTGATTATGCTTCAATTCTCTAGCCATAACTTTTTCTCTTCTTATTTAAATAAGATGATTCTTCATTTGGAGTAAATTAGAGATCTATGGCTACATTTTTTATGAATAAGTCAAATTCAAGTTATGTCTAGAGGAGTCTCAAAATCTAACCTGAATTTGAAAAACTAGGTATACGTTTGTGAAAGTTCACTGTGACAAACTCCTAGCTTCACCACTGTGAACTTGAAGGATTTAACTAGGATTTCTTTCAGGTAAAGTTCATGTGGCCAACTCTAGGTTTCACTATGGCAAACTTGTGAAAATTTCACAAGAATTCCTTTCAGGAGGAGTTTGTTGCGACGAACTTTTGGAATTTTCCGCGGTGAACTTTTCTCTACACTAATCATGTGGTATTTTGGGAATATCTTGTTCTTCAGTTATCCAAATGGAATGATTTTTAATTTAGAGTAAACTAAAGACATAGGGCTATAGATTATCTGAAAAAATAAAATTTTAAATCTGACTATAACAATTTCAATTTCATGGTGGCAATTGAATGCTGGGCACTAACTCAGAATAAAAGCAGTCTGAAAATATTTGAAGTTTAACTTTCACACTACTTAACCAAATTGAATGATTTTGGTGTCATTAGAAACTTATGAGATAGAAGGACAATTTTCAAAGAGAAAATATTCCCATATTACTTCATTTTCAATATCTAAATGATCAAGAATTGTAGACCCAAAGGATAGTTTTTGGGAAAAATCTGGAATTTTGATCAATGAGTTATGAATTGTGATTTTAATAGTTTTATTGGGATCTAGACCATAAATATACATGACACTTATGTGAGTTGGTAATAAAAATGTTTACATGATGAGGATAATGGATAGATACCTAGGATTGTCATGAAAATGCATTATACATATTCCATATAGATACCTAGGATTGTCATGAAAATGCATTATACATATTCCATATACACACGTGTGCATAAATGAATGCTTATAATTGTGTAGCATAAACGTCTGCATTCAAAAGTTTCTAAATCATTGAATCTAGTGCTAATCTAAAGTGTACTGTGAGTAACCTAGACGGTTTCTCTCAATTAATTGTTTGCTTTAAAAATATGTTTTAAATGATGATATGAATGCGGATTGATTTTGTGTTGATGCCGGACAATGAAGGTCTAAGATTTGATGCATGTGTGTGATACTAAAGTGCTACTTGTATATGAATTTGATGAAATATGTGATACATGATTTGATTATTAAATGCCAGACCTAGTTTCGAAAGAAAACTATGAATATAAATATGAATGCAACAATGATACTCAACATTATGTTGAATGCCAGACCACGGTCTTAAGATGAATGTGAATCCAAAAGCATGTGATAGACTGAAATTATGTGAATGTGATGCATTTCATTACAAGAATGCATGTAACATAAAGGCAGTTGTGACTAGAGTCGCCACTGAAAAAGATCTTAAAACTCAGGATGTGAAAAAGAGCCTAAACCTCAAAAAGTGTATAAGAGCCAAAGGCTCATTATGTAAAATAAGCTTTGTATCCCCAATGGATAAGGGACAGTTATAAATAAGCCCAGTATCCACAATGGATACGGGACAGTTAGGTACTTGGTCACAACAACATAATAATTGGAAAAGAACACATGAGCATTTCATATACATTCTAAATAAGTATGTTTGATTGTTTGAACTGCGAAATTAACATACTTGTAAGTGAGAATGTGACATATGATGAATTATGCTAAATGCAAATATGTGAATTATATGTTACATGTATTGATGCGTTGTAGGGTCCGTGTTTTGTGTACCGGGGTGAGCAGGCCACGCGTATCTCAAGTGATCACGCGACCTCTACCTATCAGGTATTGTCCTCTTTGGTTTTTGAATGAGTCACCACTCGAACTCAAGACCTCAAGGTTTTGTTCCACTTAGTGGACGCCTCCACTACCATTGAGCTTGGCTTAGAATGCTAATGAACCATAGCTAATGGATTTGGTATAGGTAAGCACTAATGGACCAATGTGTTATTGGCTTAGATGACTTATCATCACTAGATAGAGATGAGGAGATCTTGAATGATGTGCCAGATAAGATCACAGTGGATGGACATTAGCTCTAAGAGATAAAGATCATAAGGAAGGATCATCTAAAGATAGAGGAGATCTTCGAGAATATGGATAATCATTCCTAAATAATGTAATCTTTTACCTTATTATCACGATACAACTTAAACCTATTAGATAGAGTCCTAATTGGATGGGGATGTCATCTATTGGTTAGTTTGCTCTAATCTAATAAGGATAAGATTGTGATCTTAGCTAGTAGAGTTCTATTAGGATTCTAACTTAGTCATCTAGAGATACCTATAAATAGCTTATTTGAGTCTTACTCTACTCAACAAAAATCAAGAGGAGAGTGTTGTCAGACATAAAGATTGAGAGAGTATTTGTTTGTATACTTTGAGGGAAGTAATGAAGGTTAGCCTTTAAGTTGTATCTCTTTCTCGTGTTCTTATTATTTCCTTTACTATTCTAGTGCTTCTATAATTTTCTTACGAGTGTGAGAGTTAAACACTGCAAGGGTTAGGATGTGTTTGTGAACAAGTAGGTTGGTCGAAGATCATGTTGGAAGGCTAAATCTTACTTTTAAGGAACTAAGTGAGATTGTTGTTCAAAAGGGTTGGCGCAACTAGCAGATAAGTTCGTACTTGAAGGAAAACCTTTGTAACAGTAGGCACACTGTTGGGACCTGATCCGGAGACCGGACCCCAACTGGAAAAATAGAAACGAATACGAAAACGAAGAGTCGGAACATATCAAACGGATTTCCATACAATCGGAAGCGAAAGTATCGAAAGCGAAACAAAGTCTTATCGGAATCAAAAACGGAAACATATCCTAAGCGAATCGAAATCGGAAAGCGAAATCGAATCATCGGATTTACCAAACGAAAGCAAATCGAATAACAAAGCGGATCGAATCGAAGCCAACAAACGGATCAATTAGACTAAACAAATTTTCGACATCCGAGAACTCAAAAACTTAGGAAAGCTAGCGTTGGAAACCTTAAGACATTTAATCTAGCCAAAACAAAACGGTATAAAATTTTTTTCTTTCTTTTTCATTTCATTCAAACTCATACAAATCAATACAATTTCCCCTTTGGAATTTTACCCTCAATCAAAACTCAATTCATATAATTCTTCTTAATCATGCAAAATCCCAATCTCAACATTAAAACAACATCTATCTTATTCTTATTTTTCTTTTTCTTTTGCCAATAAACACTTATCCATAAAAAAAATCGGGCAGCATAACGACTGTATTTTAAAAACCCAAAACCTGAAAAGGGTTTTAAATGCACTTCTATATACAAAGCCAATTCACACAAATTCATCGGACCTTCCGTCCAGAATCCCAGCATAAACAAACACAATTCATATTCCATAATCCTACACAAACTTATATCTCAATTCAATACACAAATTTCATAACTCTTCATAATTCATACATCTCATGAAATAATTTCTTACAAAAATATTAATGGCATTTTCAAGCCATATACAAAACTAAAATCCCAAATGCATAAAACACAAGACGAACAAAATCAAACAAAGCCTTGACTTCTTTCATCCGATCTCCTGCTCGATACCTGGAGATTGGGATGAAAGGGGGGTGAGCTCATAGCTCGTGAATAATATGTTTATAAATTGAAAAATAAGAAAAAATCATTTTTCAAGTAGTTTGCCATTTATAAACATTTCACATTCGGAAATTTATCAAAAACTCATTTTCAAACTTTTCAAATCAATCGTAATCAATTTCAAAATAATTTCACGGCAGAAAATTCTCGATTTCTCATTCCTCGAAATTCCAAAACTTTTCTCAATTCATAAATGAAACTGAAACATGAATGCATCACATATAAACAAAATCAAAAACATATAACCCATCAGAATTGTTTGGAAAGGTCCAAAACGGAACGTACTGCACATTCCAGCATAGCGGTCCTGTGCAGCCGTGAACGGAACGTACTACACTTTCCCGCATAGCAGTCCAGTGTAGCCGTGAACTTATGGGAGTCCGAAATCGGAGCTCCAGTGCCACTAGCGGGCAGGCGGGTAGGCAGGCGAAGCCTTTAAAAAGAGACAGTGCACTGACTTGACTTATGGGACCTAACCAAACCCACATAACACATATCACACTTGAAATTCGAATTGCCCGAAGGCACATTTCAAAAACTTAATTTTCATGTCGGGTCATATCAAACACATTCATACTCAAAAATTCACACTATCAAACCCATTCACATAACACAATCTTAATCATACACGAATGCAACAATTAGCAATTATCAAATCATTCAACACAAAGTATGTGAAAATCGTAGCAACATAATCAAATTTCTTTAAATCATGCGAAAACGATGAATTTAACAATTCGTAAATCATTTCCAAAATCAATTAATTTAATCATTCAAAAAATAATAATTTAAAAACAAATTTTGCTTTCTTTATTTTTTGAAAACTCATATATGGCTTATAATTCAAAATATAAACGTATTACCAACCTCGTTTCCATGCTTGTAACTTGTCCAAATCATCAATTTCTCCATTGCTCCTTTCCTCTATCCAATTTAAATTTCCCTAAGCCATAATCACCCAAATTCAACATCACCAAAAGCATAATCATAAAATTTGAACTTAGAAAACACAAACCCATAATATTCTTAAGCCATCTAAACCAAAAACTCATTAAAAACTCAAAACTCAAAAATTTCTCTTACCTTATTTTTCACCATTTTCGGATTTTCTTGGTTCCTATAGGAAGCTTTCATGCTCTTCCACCTTTTTCCTTCATGAATCAACGAAAAATCTTGCTTGAAACCCCAAAAATCCAAAACCCTAGTTCTTTTCTCTCTCTTCTTTCTTCTTCTCCATCTGAAACCCATCTTTGTTCCTCTCTTCTTATTTCTCTCCTTCTATTCTTCCTTTCCTCTTAAGTGTCGTGCATTGCTCCTCTTAAAAATGATAGCCCCTTTCCTCTAGTCTTTAATGAATGATAAATGACCAAAAAGCCCTTCCTTATAAGCCTAACAACTTAACTCTTTAAGTGATCTTCCAAAATTGCCCCTAAAATTTATTTTTCTTCATGCTTACTTTAGGACATTTTTCTAACCATCAAATTGAAGGAATTTGCTAAAACTTCCTTCTAGAGAAATGTTCCTCATTGTCTTAATTTCATAACGACATGAAAATCATTTAATTTGGTGCATTACACCAAGAGCTATGTTCCAAACATTTCGGGTTATTCATATGCTAAAACATTTTCTAGCACTTTATTTCCATCCAAAAATTGACATTTTTATGACTAAATTAAAACTTGAGTCCTTCAGGAAATTTGTAGATCTACTTCTCTAGTTTAATCCAACTCAAGAATCACCTCATTTGGATTACTAGAACAAAAGTTATGGCCAAAATACTGTCAGATTTTTCTAATCCAAGACTGCACACTAAACCCAATTTCCATTCAGAAATTGAAAGTCTTAGTGGCTAAATTGAAATTTAATTCCTTCATATGAATTGTAGCCCCATGTCTCAATTTTAGTTTGCCTCAAGAATTAATTCAATCAGATCTCCAAAGATCAAGAATTTCTCAAAAGACTGAACCATATTCAGAACATTTTCCATCTCGCTTTGATTAAATCATTCATCCTAAATCAAATCTAAAAAATTCATAAATTTCCTATGAAGATGTAGATAATTGTCTTAGAAATCCAACGCTTCAAAAACCAAGTCAATTAGATGTCGGACGGAAAATATATAAGCAAAAGATTGCACAAGGGTCGGATTAGGAAGCAAATGACCAAAATCAGAAGGAAGCAGAAACGGCGTCGCACAGAGGGAAATGATAGTGCGCAGATGAGACGAAATGTAAAATGACGTCGCAAAGAGGAAGCGAAACGACGCCGCATGAAAGAAAACGCGCGCGCACAGAGGAGGAAACATGAAACAACGTCGCAGCATGGAGGGAAAACAACGTCGTATGAACGAAAACGCTCGCACTTTGGGCGAGAGCGAGCAGCTCGCCCTCGCTGCGACGAGCTCGCCTCGGGAGAGCGAAAGCACTCGCTCGCCCTCACGAGCACTCGCGAGGGTGAGCAGCGCCCTGACATTTTTCTAATTTTTTTTCACAAAAATACATAAATATAACAGAATATTCTAAAAATCATATCTCTTGATTCCGAATCCCAAATTTGACAAATTTGGTATCAAAAGAAAGCTCAAAGGAAGCTCTACAACTTCCATGAAGAAACTCGAAAATCAATTCCATCTCTAAAGTGATCAAATTTTCAATCAAAGATGCTGTCTAATTATAAGTCTTCCTAAACAATCACATAACTTCCAAATTTTCTATCTTTCAACACCAAGGTCCAAAAATGTCATATTTTATACCAATGCGAAGATCAAAATGTAACCTACAACTTTCATGCAGGACAGAAAAATCAATTTGACCCCTAAGGGAGTCAATTTTGCAGTCAAAGCTTCTGTCCACTAATAATCATGCCAAACAATAACAGAAACTTCCAAAAATCATAACTTCCTATTCCATGATCCAAAAATTGCATACTTTACATCAATGGAAAGATCAAAACATAATCTAAATCTTTCATGAAGCACTTAAAAGCAATCTCAATCTCTAACTAGTTCAATTTCTCAGTCAAAGATTCTGCCAGTATATTGGTCATCCTATACCACGTTCAAACTTCCAAAATTTATATCTTTCAATCTCCACATCCAAAAATAACATATTATACATCATTGTAAAGCTATTCAATTTCTCTATAATTTTCATGTAGACCACTTAATCCAATTCAAACCACATCAGTACTAAATTGGCCTCAAAGCACAGTACACACAATTTACTCTTAATAGCATTTTCAAAAACAAAGTAAAATAACCTTAACTTCGGAAGATCATAACTTTCAATTTTGACATCGAAAAATGTCATACTTTATGGCGACAGAAAGCTCTCAACAGAAGCTACAACTTTCATGCAGATCATTATCTCAAATTCTGCCTAAATCAAAAAGTCAACTCTTTATGCTATTTCATCCACAAAAAGTCAAACTTTCTAAATTTTCAAATTTCTCACACTTTGACTATTTATTTCTTGCTTTTCAACTTCCATTTCAACCAACTCATTCACTTTAACTTTCATAACCCATACAAATTTATTCAAATCCCAAAGTCATCAAAACCAATCACTTCTTTTCTCATTAATTTCCTTAAAGCGTAATAACATCTATAGCATAATACATATACAAAAATAAACTCATTTCATACATTTTATATTTCTAAATTCTACTTAAAAATCGAGGTCCAACACATACTGGTCGCTGGAAACGCTTGGCATGAAGCAGTTGGAGTTATCTGCGGTTAAAACTACTAACAAGGCGAGTTTGTGGAGATGTTCACTGTAGAAGTTGACAGACAAACAACAACTTGAACTTTCACTGGGAGTAACTAAACACAACCGTGTCTTGGTAATGTGTCGCTGGTGGTAACCTATTCTAGTGAAACATTGTTGACAATGGGAAAAGGAACGACAGGCAATGGATAACTAGCACTAGTGGTAAGTGGTAGTAGGAGCAAGGTGGCGGCAAGCTTGGAGATAAAAAGCCAACGTTTCATTCTTTTGGAATTAAGGTTTTCTTAAGAAGAAGAAAGGGGTTGTTTAGACATAGAGTTAAGCTTATCCTAGTATTGGAATAACCAGTGTTTGGCAACACAAATAAGAGTATCCTAGGCCTAGAATAAAGAGTGATCGGACACAAGTTTATAATCGGATTTGTTTGGGTACAGATATAATTGGATTTGTTTGGGTACAGAGATATCCTATTCTAGAGTTAGAATAAAGCTTATTTGGGTAAACAAGTAAGCCAATTCTAAAATTAGAATGAAGCTATTTGGTTATAAGTTTAAATAAGACTTAAAACTGTAAGGGAATAACTTATTTGCTTTTTAAATTAAAGTAATTTTAAAAACTAAATAAATTTATTCTAAACAAGGAATAATGTATTCTTACTTTAACCCAAATTTAAAATTTAAAATTCAAAATCAACTCAAAAATTAAATCATTTATTTTTCTTAATATAATTAAGATTAATAATTAGATTGATTGTTAATTAATTTTAGAAAATTATTTTCTAAAATTAGAATTAATTAGCTTTAGTTAGATTGAAATTTACTAATTAGACTCTTTAAAATTAAGAAAAGCATTTTCTTAAGTAATTAAGAAAGATATTTCTTACTTAAATTTACTTATTTCAATATGATGAGATAAATTACACTTATTATTTTTATTTAGATAATTTTATTCTATTTATTTGGAAACTACTTGTTTATTTATGGATAATTAGTTTATTGATTTATTAGAAAAGGTAAATTTCTTGGATAAATTTTGAAAAGTGTTTTCATTTATTAATTAAGAAAATTTGGCTTTCCTAATACTTTTGAAAATATTTTCCTAAATTATTAAAGAAATTTTTTAAATAAATATATAAATAAATCTCTAAATAAATAATTTACATACTTTTAAAATTAAATTTAGAAGTATTTTATGTAACATCCCATCACCGATGGGAAGGGTAAAATGGTAATTTGGGACGGGGTATGAGTGTGTATACGTATCTCGGCATGAGCATGCATAATATGGTCTCTATACATATATAAAGGGTAATTTTTGCACATGCACGTGATCGTACTTGCATTCATGACATTTCCCGGCATATGTGTCTAAATAAAATTTTTTGTGAAATATGTGCTATTTGTGTTTGAAAAATTGAATTGGAGTGATTTATGTGTGTTTTCCATTTTTAGAGACTTTTAGAAATTTTTCTGAAATTTTTCGGAGAAAATTTTCGGACCAAAAAAATTGCTAAGTGGCGGACTGATGAGATTTTCGGTACTGGAAATGACTGTCCAATGGCACTAAAAAATTTGATACATGAATTTAGACATTTTTGCTATGAGCCATTGGGATTTGGAGTAGGAATGACATTGTGTTTGGAAACTGACCGGAAGAATGCTGAAAACCGGGGCAAGTAGCAAGTGACACATGTCACTTGCCTATTTAGTCTTAAACTTAAGTGTTTTATTATTTACTTAAGCTTGGAGAGTCTTCCACGACACTCTCCTTGGAAGAGTTAAAAATCTCTTTTAAAACCAAATTCTTCCTCTCAACCGTGACTCCTCTTCTTCTTCTTCGATGGTTTTTTTTTCTTCTTCTTCTTCTTCTTATTGTTAAGCTCCACCCACATAAGATCCTCTTCCTTTGACTCTCCTAAAACAGCCTAGCATAAATTTTTCTTCGTAAAGAAGATGGTGACCGTAAGTGATGAAGAGAAGTAGAGGTTTTTATATCTAGATGAAGAGTTGAAGATTGGAAGCTTGTTTAGGTAAGAATAAAGTTATATGTTCTTATTTTGGTAGTTAAAAGCATTTATTGTGATTTAATGTGCCTTAATTTCATGAAGCTTATGGTTTGATTGTATGGGTATGTTGCTTCTTTGATTGATTGATGATTGGTAAATGATGAA
>JAOSBK010029172.1:0-11880 GCA_027568895.1 Erythroxylum shatona | reverse complement strand
GCTTTTAGATCAATGTTACCAGTGTGGGAAATCGGGATTGTTTCACCATTTCCCATAACGATGTCCTCCGAGCCATTATAGTCTTGCAAAGTGGTGAATTGATGAGCATCCGAAGCTATGTGATGTGTTGCCCCGGTGTCGATGATCCATGAATCTTGTTGCGGGGAATAGCCGGCATAATGAGCACGGGCCTGCATGTGATCATGAGATTGACTTCTGCAATCACGAGCCGAATGCCCCTTCCTTTCACAAAGCTGACATTTGATAACCATGTCATTGTTTTGGGTCTGCGGCATATTATTTCTCCGTGACCGTGGGGGCTGTGAACGCCATTGCTGATTGTTTGGCATTTGATTGTTGCCATAGCGCCTGTATTGGTTGCTCGACGAACCATTACGGTAAGTTTTTGGAGGCTGATTTTGGGCAACAGCAGCTGTTATCGGCTGGGTAAGAGATTTGCGAGCTTCCTCATGCTTCAAGAAGAGCTCGTGATCCACGAGTTTTTCATATAACTCTTCATAGGTGATAGCCGAGTCCCGAGAGCGAATTGCTGCAGAAATCTCTCTGAACTCGGTGCCTAAACCGGTGAGTATTTTGACAACCAATTCGTCATTAGAAATTGGAGCACCAGCAGTGGCCAATTCATCGGCCAGAGATCGGATTTCCCGAAGATAAGTAGCCACGGATTGAGAATCCTTGTGATGTCGAGCTAATTGATCGCGAAGACTGAAGATTCGCGTTTGAGACTTGTTTGCAAACGCCGTGTGAAGAGTGCTCCAAGCAGTGCGAGCATCAGGCGCATTAGCAACCGAGGAGGCAAGAGTTGGATCAACCGACGCCATGAGAGCTTGTTGAATCAGTTGATCCTGTCGATACCAGATATGATAGGCTAGATTGGGACCGGTTGTGTTGTTCTCAGTGATGGTTTTGGTCGGGGCAGGGGAGGAGCCGTCGAGATGACCGAATAAATCATGGCCATTCAGCAACATGGATATCTGGGCTTTCCATGTGGCAAAATTCGGAGAGCCAGTAAGCTTGATCGGAAGCTGCGTGGCGGGGTTAAATTGGACAATGGTAGAGGTGATGGTGTTATCAGAGTTTACAACGGTGGAGTTGCGAGCCATTGAGGAAGAAAAGGATCTGGGAATTAAAACAGGGAGGGGTACGGGTGTTTGGGAAAAAAAAAAACTCTTTAGAGTTTATGTCTCTGATACCATAAACAATTGTAAAAGCTGTACCGATCTTGTATTCACGTTGAGTATTTAAACTCATTGATAGATTACAATTACATTTGAAAAACAAATCAATTTGGAATTCAAAAACAAACTGAATCCCAATATCTATGCCTACGATTTAGCTAGCTGTTATGTACCCAATAAATATTTACAATCAACGGTAATTTACCAAGTCAAAACCACGATTATTATAGTGTACTGTTAATAGCCAATATAAGAAAATAAATCCAATTTCAATTTTGAATTACTATAAAGTTATCATCAAAATTTTTAAATATAAACCTTGATCGAACACAAAAATATTTACTTTTCAAGTTTTAATTACCTACCATGCATGTATTTTTTAACAATATATTTAAAACTTTGAAAATATTTTACAATTTTTGGATGCTTCATTCTATTTTCAGGGAACTTTTGTATGAACACATCGAGGTGTAGTCCTATGTACAATAGGCATTATTAAAGAACTATTTGTGTAAAAATTCATAGATTTAAACAAATTTATAGAGTGTGAATGCATTAGTTGTTTAAACAAATTTATAAAGAAGGCTAATGAAAAAAATGAAAAATCACATAAATGTCGATTATAATTAACCTTAAGACTATTAAGCAAACTTACCATTAAAAAATTGTCAACTTAAACATTATTAATTTCAAGAATACTATGACAGAAAAGAAATTCATCAAAATTTTCCTAAGAATTACAAAAGATATAAAATCTTTGATGTTAACTTTTGACAACAATTTGTCAATTCGACACCAAAAGTAGGACTTTTATTGACAATTAAGGTGAAACATCGCAAAGGCTCTAGAACTGGCAATGAATTAACCAAACCATCGCTAAATGTTAATCATTCTGTGACGGCTCGAGAAATTAGTCTCAAAATAGATTTATTTAGTGATGATTATGTAAAACATCGGAAAAACTTATAATTTCTGCGACTAGTGTAGAATTCGTCACCTAAAGCTAACTTTGACGAAGGCTTGTTTTGTTGTAGCGACGGACGATGGGATTTTGAGAGAGCTCGTGAGCTCTTTGCTGTTTATTATAAAATGAAATGCAGCACTTGTAACTAAGAAGTAACATCTGTTGATATGGAGTAGTCCAATTACCGTATCTAACCTATATATATATCTTGTGCATAGTTAATTCCCTATAATTTTATTAAACTGCAATTCCTATATTTACTTGACATGTACAATAAAAATATTTACTTTATGTTTATACGAAATCAATATTTGTAAGAAATTTAGACAAAATATTACTTATTTTAAATAAATTTATTTATAAAATTTAGAACTAATTATATCTTCATATTTCTACATAAATGCATTCATAAAATCATTTATAATACATTTATAAAATAAAAAAGAATTAAATAAACTTTATATTTTAGTTTTTCTGAAATTTAAAATTGATTTATAAACTAGTAAAGAAATCTTTTTTTATCTTGTAGAAAATATATATTATACTTTTTATAATAATTAAAATATCACATAAAATTATACAAAAATTATATCTATAGGGTGATTTCACTGTAAAGGCACAAGGAGTTTGATAATTTTCAAAAATATTGATACTGCTAAGGGATTTTGCAAGTCTCTGTCTTTCACAAATACAGTGGCTCTTTCTTAAGTACACATTTTTCTTCAATTAGCCATTGCTTGATCTTCGATATCATCTCTGCTGAAATCTTCGATATTCAAATGTTAAGATAAACGTTATGTCAAGGCTTCCGGAGCTAATTATTCGAATTAATAAGATCATTTCAGATGTCACTGAACCATTTCTAATTAGGTAAGTTCATATTCCTTGAAAAAAGGAAACAATTATCCTATGATTTTATTTCCTTTAAGAATTATATCCTTGTCTATATAAGAAAATAAATCTAATTTCAATTTTGAAATATTATAAAGTTATCATCAAAATTGTTAAAAATAAACCTTGAGCTAACACAAAAAATATTTATTTTTCAAAATTTTTATTGCCTACCATGCATGTGTTTTTCAACAATATGTTTAAAACTTTTAAAACATTTTACAATTTTTAGATGCTTCATTGTATTTTCAGGAAATTTTTGTATGAACGGATTGAGGTGTAGTAGTATGTACAATAGGAATCATTAAAGAATCATTTGTGTCTAAATCCATAGATTTAAACAAATTTATAAAGTGTGAATGCATTAGCTATTTAAACAAATTTATAAAGAAGGCAAATGAAAAAAATGAAAAATCACATAAATGTGAATTATAATTAATCGTAACATTATTAAGCACACTTACCATTAAAAAATTATTGTTTAAACATTATTAATTTCAAGAATACTATGACAAAAAAAATTAATCAAAATTTTCCAAAGAATTACATAAGATATAAAATCTTTGATGTTAACATTTGATGACGATTTGTCAATTCAACACCAAAAGTAGAACTTTTATTGACGATTAAGGTGAATCATCACAAAAAGCTCTAGAACTGGCAAAGTATTAACCAAACCATCGCTAAATGTTAATCATTTTGTGACGACTCCAGAAATTAGTCTCAAAATAGATTTATTTAGCGACGATTATGTAAAACATCGAAAAAACTCAAAATTTCTGCGATTAATGTAGAATTCGTTGAAAGACATTTATGGATCAATCTATTAAGTCATACCCGAATCCATGATAGTGTTTGTAAAGATTGATTCCCTCTCTACCTTATCTTCTTTTATTAGTTTCCTCAGTGGTTCGGAAACCTCTTTTGATAGATGTTTTCTAAAACATATGAATAACCAACCAACATGTCTGTTGTTGCATTTTATATTTAAAGGAGAGAGGGAAAGGGTCTTGGACCCACTTGAGATCAACTTCTTAATGCCTAATAACCATTATCTTAGGATCTTTTCATTGGACTCAAATGCATAAGTGATATGGGCCACTAAATAATCTAATAATCTCCCACTTAACCCATTTTATGACTTGGTAATTCAATAATAAAACTTTAAATGCACACATTACATGGAATCGATCAAGTCATCCTTAATTGAATTAAGATGATGGGATCATAACGGTCATAAGTTATACAACATGATTCTTTCCATGTATCACATAATCAACTTAACTCATAAAACTTTTAGTGGGTAATTCTATAATTTTTATCTTACATAAATAATTATTGTATACAATATAATATAGATAACAACTAAGTGAGCAAAAATATGGTTGTAATTGAATTCATAAGTATGATAACAATTTTAGCTAAACAATTATATGTATATATACATGTCAGAATGCTATGCTAACAAGGACTTATCTATAATGCTCATTTGTTCAACATGGCCAATAAATATTTTGGGTGGTAAGCCTTTAGTTAATGGATTTGCTATCAGTAGATTGGTACCAATATACTCAATTGACACTTTATGTTTTTGTACTTCTTCTTTCATAGACAAATACTTCAAATGCATGTGTTTTACACCCTTTGAATACTTGTCATCTTATATAAGAAAACGGATGCGGAATTATAACAATAAATTCTTAACGGTCTATTAATACTGTCGACAATGCTAAGACCTAAGATAAAGTTCTGCAACCACAATCCATAAATTGTGGCCTCAAAGCACACCACAAATTCAGCCTCTATAGTGGAAGTAACAATGACATACTACTTTCCACTTTTTCACGAAATTGCTCCTCTAGCTAATAGGAATATATAAACGAACGTAGATTTTCGTGAGTCTACATAACCGATATAGTCTGAATCTGAGTAACTTATCAATTCGAGATGGGTTGATTTTCTATATGTGAGCATATAGTCCTTTGTGCCTTGTAAATATCTAAGAACTTTCTTTACAACTTTCCAGTGGTCCATTCCAGGATTGCTTTGATATCGGCCTAGCATTCCAACAGCGAAACTGATATTTGGCCGAGTGTATGTTTGTGCATACATTAAGCTCCCAGCTATTGACACATAAGGAATAGACTTCATTTCCTTCTATTCCAAATTGTTTTGTGGACATTGCATTTGACTAAATTTGCCCCTTTCTGAATTGGAACTATCGCTGGGGAACACTTTTCTATTTTAAATATTTTTAATACTTTCTCGATATAACCTTTTTGAGACAATCTTAACAATCCTTTTGATCTATCATGGAATAATCCAAATCCTATCACATAGAATACCTCACCTATATCTTTCATTTTGAAATTATTAGAGAGAAAATTATTTACATCATGTAACAAAACCATATTATTGAAGGATATCATTATCATATAGGACTAATATAATGAACTGGCTCCACTAATCTTCATATATATACACCGATCAATGGTATTTTCTACAAAACCATAAGACTTAATGATATCATTAAACTTAGGATATCATTTTCGGAAAGCTTGTTTCAGTCAATATATTGACTTCTTTAATTTACACACTAATCGTTCCTTTGTTGTGGTTACAAAACCTTTCGATTGATCTATATAAACTTCTTCTTATAAGTCACCATTTAGAAAAGTGGTATTTACATCTATTTGGTGAAGTTCTAAATCATAATGAGCCACTAAGGTCATAACAATTCTTAAAGAGTCCTTCTTTGAAACTGGAGAGAAGGTCTCTTAAAGTCGATGCCATCTTTTTGAGTGTAACCTTTAACAATAAGTCTAGCTTTATACCTTTCAATGTTGCCTTATGAGTCATGTTTGGTCTTAAAGACCCATTTACAATCCATTTACTTTACACCTTCTGACAACTTAACTAATTCCCATACATTATTGTCATCCAATGATTTCAACTCTTCTTTCATAACATTGAACCATTTTTTAAAATTGCTATATTTTATGGCTTATTTGAACGAGACTAGATCTTGATCAATGCTCAAGTCACATTCATGTTTAAGTGAGTAAACTTCATAGTCACTTGAAATAGCTGGTCTTTTCTACCTTACAGACCTTTGTAATGCTATTTCTTTTGGCATCACTTGATCATTTATAACTTGAATATCATTAGTTGGTTCTTCATTAATATGTTGAATTTGTGGAATTGGAACATTAATTTGTTGTTATAGTATGTTGCATATCTGTGATGCAACAAAAGGAATAACAATCGGTGGGATCACATTTGATTTATTAGTTTCTACTCAACTCGGAATAGTTTCTACTTGACTCTCGTGAATATCCACTTTTTGTAGTTCTCCACTCCCACTAATTGGACCATTCTCAATGAACCAAGCATTACCAGACTAAACTATTCTCTTATTATGATTAGGAAAATAAAATCTATACCCTTTTGACCTTTTAGGATAACCAATGAAATAACCACTAATGATTCTCGCATCAAGCTTCTTTTCATGTGGATTATATAGTCTTACCAGATAACCCCAAATGTGAAGGTGTCGTAAACGAGGTTTCCTTCCTGTCCACAATTCATAATGTGTCTTAGGAACTACCTTATTAGGAATCTTATTAAGTAGATATACAGCAGTCTTTAATACATGCATCCACAATGATAAAGGCACAATATTGTAACTTAACTTACTATTAACCATATCCATAAGAGTACAATTTTGCCTTTTAGCTATACCATTTTGTTACAGTGCACCAGACATTGTGTATTACACACATATGCCTTGACTTATAAGAAACTTTATAAATAGACCTGGACATTGTCCACTTTCATCAAAATTTCCATAATATTCAACACCTCTATCAGACCTTACTATCTTTACTTTTCTATCTAACTGGCTTTCTACCTCATTAGTGAACAACTTTAGAATGTCCACAGAGTGAGACTTTTCATGTAGCAAATAAATATAACCATATCGTGAGAAGTCATCAGTAAAGGTAATGAAATATTTTTGACCACCCCAAGAAGGAATGTTGAAAAGACGATAGATGTTAGTGTGTATTAATTCAAGTAATTCGCTTTTTCTTATGGCTGGATGCCTTGAAATATGTTTGTTTTGCTTACCTTTAATGTAATCCACAAATATATCCCAGTCAACAAAATTCAATTGAGGTAAGATTTCATTTTTTACTAACCTCTGTACCCTTTCCTTGGATATATGACCTATTCTTTTATGCCACAAAAAGTAGAACATTCCTTATATGCACTATGTTTATTTCCTATAATATGGTCAACATGAAATAGAGATTCAACAAAATCAACATCAAGATTGAAACGATATAAAAAATCAATTAAAGAATCAAAACTATAATAGTACTTGTGTTTATTTAAAGAAAACACACGGTTTCCAATCTTAAAGTTAAAACCATCATCATCTGACTTTGCAACAGAAACTAAATTCCTAGCATAGTCAGCAACATAATAACACTTTTTTAGATCTAGGTGACACCCAGTGTCCAAGATCAATTTGTATATCCCAATGCCCTCTATTCGTGCCTTCATTATATCCCCCATATACAAGAACTTTTCAATTCTGTACATGTGCTGGATTGAAAGGAATCCCTGTTTAACATATGACACATGAGTAGTTGCACTAGAATCTAACCACCAGGTATTATTAGGCACTTCAATAAGATTTGATTCAAAACATACTGAGACATAGTATGTACCTTTCTTTTTGAACCAAGCCTTTCTTTTAGGGCAATCCTTCTTGAAGTGACCAGGCTTTTTTCAGAAGTGGCACCTCTTATCTTTATGGATTCAACCTTTATTAACTTTGCTGAGAGCTTTGTTCTTATCTTTGCCTTTCTTTCCTAGTTTGTTCTTGCTGCTACAAGCTCCTTGATGAAACGTGAGATGAACGGAGTGTTCCTTCATTTTCTTCAATCCCCCTTCCTCTTGAACTAATATGGCCTTTATCTCTTGAAGGTTTCATTTTTCCTTAATGGTGTTATAATTCACCTGGAACTGGCTGAACTTAAGAGGAAGTGAGTTGATAATGAACTGTACAAGGAAGGAATCACTTACATCCATATTATAGATTTATGCTTTGCAGCTAGATTTGACATATGTACTACATGATTATGAATAAATAGTTAAATGTTTTGGTCGTCAACTCACTCATTAAAGTCCCTACTATGGACTTGTCAACTATATCAAATTGGTAGTATTCCTTAAGCTTCAATATGAACTCTTTTGGATTGTCCATTTTAGGCATTGACGACTATACATTTTCGACTATCATCGTTCGCATCAAAATCAAGCTCAACCTATTAATCCATTCCCAAGCCTCATAATAAGACTTGACAGCTTCAGAACTAGTCTCCGTTATGGCTACGAACCTTGCGTCTGAAACTATGGCTAAGTCCAAATCTATTGCACCCAATTGGAACTGGATTTGTTTAGAACAATCCGGATAATTCAAACTATTGAACTTGATTAAGACATTTCCTAAAGCGAATCAATTAGTAGATGTTGTAAATACAACATATAGCTCACACATTAATGCTTTGAGTAGACTTAAATGGATTGAAACTAATAATAACTCTGATTTTGTATTTAAATTCTACTTTGGGTTATATTTAAATACATAGTTGTAACCTATAATGATGCCAATAGAGTTTACTACAATGGACAATCAATCATATTCTAATCATCATGCATGTTATCATTGGATATACAATTATATTAAACAAAACATGCTAATAAGTCCCTTTAATGTCATTAATTATAAGCAATGGTCTACCTTTGGGTGACCTCCTAGCATTATAATTAATAATCTCAATTATTCAGTTTAACTTTTATATCATTTTAGCATCATATCATAATGAACAACTGAAACATTCACAATTAAATGATTAACATTTTCAAGCTAGGCCACTTTGGTGACTAAGAAGCTTTCCAAGCAATAAATATTTAATTGGACAATTATCATTCATGACAAATTTTAATTTAATTATTTTGGTTACTTTGGTGACTAACAAACTATTCTAAATTACCATAATGTCATGTAGCACATTCAACATATAATAAGAAAATGTAATTCCAAGTATGGCATAATATAAATGGTCAAAGTACCAATTAAAACATAATATGATATAACATTATATTATGCTTAGCAAACATATTCGCAACTTTTATGCATATAAACCTAATTTAACTAATTGATTACTTCATTAATTAATTTAAATTATCAATTAATTAAATAATTATGAATTATGACCCAAAATAAAATACCTTATATAGGACAAATATTCGAGCCCATAAAATTAATTAAAAAATGTATGACTCGATGGGCACATGCATAGCGTGCACTTGCCGCTTGTCTCTTCTATCATGTAGCACGTGCCTCAGGTGAAGCTACACATTGGTTTTTTTTAATTCTAACATCTTGTTTCTTTCATGGATTCTTCTTGAAATTCCTTTCCAAAATCCTCTCTTGGCTTGAGGCAACAATAATGACATCCACCATTTACTTATTATGTGGTCAAAACAAAGAAATTCCGAGGGTTCCTTACTCTAAACTCATATGAGTTTCTCACTCTAAACCATCCATCTATATTTCGCTTCGATCAAGCATTAAGAATGGGTTTCAAGTCCTTAGAAAACTGATGCTATCAACATCTAAAAATAACTTGTCCCATTCCATACAGATCAACACCGAAATTCATCAAGAAATTTATGAGAATACAAGAACAAAATCAGATGTTTGCAGTTCATTTTTATTTTTTGTTCTTGTTTATGTTAGTTCCATTCATGGCAGTTCAAGATGTTGTATATGAAGAAAGCAATGCTATTACAAATACAGAAAAACAACCATTCTAGAAATGAAACGGATAGTTGATGACGACAGATAACAGATAATGCAACACCTTGGCTTTGATACCAATTAAAAGACAGTTAAGGATCGATCTATTAAGTCATACTTGAATCTATGATAGTGTTTGTAAGGATTTATTCCCTCTCTTCCTTATCTTCTTTTATTAATTTCCTCAATGGTTCAGAAACCTCTCTTGATATATGTTTTCTAAAACATATGAACAAACAACCAACATGTTTGTTGTTGCATTTTATATTTAAAGGAGAGAGGGAAAGGGTCTTGGACCCATTTAAGATCAACTCCTTAATACCTAATAACCATTATCTTAGGCTCTTTTCATTGGACTCAAATCTATAAGTGACATGAGCCACTAAATAATCTAACATTTGTCACTTAAAGCTAACTTTTGATGAAGGTTTATTTGTTGTAGTGAGGGACAGTTGGATTTTGTGAGAGCTCATGAGCTCTTTGCCATTTATTAGAAAACTAGCAGATAAATAGATAATGCACAGTAATATAATGGCCATTTAATTTAATTCTACGATTATTTATTCTAAACATGTTATATTATTATATTATACAATATATTATATTATTTAATGTATAAATGAATATCAGATAATTTAAAATTTTGTAATAAAATTATAAATATTTAAATTTTGCAATGTATATTTTCTTAAAAAGGTTAAATTTTGTTATATTAAAAATATATAAGTTAGAATATTAGAAATGAATAAGTAAAATTAGTTAGTAAAAATTTGGGATAAAAATTAAAAAATTAAGGAAACATATAGTGGTATGTATTTGTTATAAATGGATAAAATATTTAAATTAAATTAAAAATATTATAATATGTAACTAAAAAGTATAAAACATATATAATGGGTGTGACTCGAACAAAATAAGTTAAAAATAAATAAATATTGTTTAATTTAAAATTTTGTGATAAAATTATGAATATTTAAATTTTGAAATGCATAATAAGAGAAGAATTATGATATAATTATTAAAAATATATAACTTAGAATATTAAAAATGGATTAGTAAAATTAGTTAGTAAAAATTTGGAATGAATGAAAAAATGTTAAAATTATGATAGAATTATTAAAAATATATAAGTTAGAATATTAAAAATGGATTAGTAAAATTAGTTATTAAAAATTTGGAATAAAAAAGAAATATAATATCATCATTCACAGGTGTGACTTATTAAGTCACGCCAAAAAAATGTAAAATATTTGGTTATGAATTAAATATTGTAGTTAATTAAGGTAAAAAAAAGTTACATGTTACATTAATATTGCGTAATTTAAAATGTTGTGATAAAATTATAAATATTTATTGTATGTAAATACAAATATTATAATATATAAGTTAAAAAACCAATATCATTAGTCACAGGTGTGATGACTGAAACAAAAGTTAATTTTTTTATCATAAATTAAATATTTTAGTTAAAACAAACATTAAATTTTGTTATTATAAATAAAATATTTCAGTTAATTAAGATAATGAAAAAAGTCCTAGCTTGTTGCATTATTTAATGTATAAATGAATATGGTGCAATTTAAAATTTTATGATCAAATTATAAATATTGAAGAATTTAAATGTGTATTAAGAAAGGAATTATTAAAAATATATAAACTAGAATATTAAAAATGAATTATTAAAATTAGTTTGTAAAATTTGGAATGAAAAAAAATAAAAAATTCAGAAATGTTTTTGTTATAAATTGATAAAATATACAAAGTAAATACAAATATTATAAAATCTAATTAAAAAGTAAAAAATTATATCATCATTCAATTAAATTTATATAGTAATGTCAAGACGTATGTCAAATGGTGAACAGTGAGGTAGATAATATTTCTTTGGAAATATACTAACCATAAATTATAATTTATAGATAATTAGAAATTGTATACAGATTTCCATAACTATG